>OY740766.1:26274781-26541131 GCA_963513935.1 Aphrophora alni | reverse complement strand
TTACAACTTAAAACCGTGAAACAAATAGGCTACTTGTTTAAACGTTTTTTCTCGAAAAATATTAAAAATACATTATTTGATAAGCTATATTTATTTTATAAAAATTTATCTTTATCACTAGGGTTATAAATTTTGTTCTTTTACTTTTAATATTTCCAGACTTACTAAAAATAAAAACCCCCAATTGTTGAACATTGGCTCCGGTAAAAAATAAAAATTGGCAATGTACACATGCAAATTTGATAAAAAAAAAGAAATATCACCGACTCCATTTTATGAAATGACCACCGATACCACTCCTCCTAGTGTAAAAAAAGAAAGTTTCTGAAAATAATTTTGCTTTACCTGAAAAAGTCATAAGAAATCCCAAAATATCTCATTTTATGTACATATAAAATTTGGTTATGCTGCAATAAATTTTCTACAATGAAAAAGTGAAAATATAACCTAAAAATTACAAACAATTCAACAATATTACCCAAAATACATTTAGCTGATTTGTGTTAAATTTACCACGCTAAATAGGTTTTACTATTCATTGAATATGAATAAATACTCTTACAAATTCAGGATAGATGTCTTTGGAAGGTTTTTTTCAATCTCTCAACTTAAGTAAGCCTACATGAGGTTGAGGTCGGACAACTAACAGATATACAAAACCGTTAATTCGCGTCTAAACCTGTTACTTACACCACAATTCATTCTACTACCTCATAGTTTGTGACAGGAAGTATTCATTTCACGATCACGATATTGATTTAGCGTCTTTTTCAATGAGACAATTCATTATGATACAACTGGGTGTGGCGATGGATTAAAGTGTGAAAGTATAAATAGTTGTTGAAACGAGATAAACAAATTCAAGTGTCCACTTGATATACAAAAACATTGCTGTTAACTTATCAATCTGTAACGGAATGAGCATTCCATCATAAATGAATAATGAATAACATATGAATAGATACAAACAACTGAACATAATATGTTGAACCATTTTCTTTAAACAAAGATTACGTCAGGAACAATTCCCTCAGATATGTTTGTCTGTAGATGGGGTGTTAGATGGTTTCCTACAGACAGATAGAGCAAAGGGAGAAGAGGACTTTCCTTCATTTGGTCCCATTTCTACCTTAGTTTGCGTCCAATTTGTAAGTTCCCTTTACAAAGGGTGCGATGAAAATATTTCGCACCCTCCCCTCAATTTGGTATTTCCCAAAAGTGGTAGTATCCTCTTTATGTCCATTAGTAAGTGGAAATGGGGTCATCAAATTTTACTTCACTGTTTCCCCACTTTTAAGTTGACTTTAGTTGGTGTTTCGTTCAAATGCACAGTAACTTTATTATAAACTCGTGAACTCTAATTAACAGTCTATTGTGTATTATGAAATGTTATGGTGTTTTGTTCAAGTGTACAGTAACTTTATTATAAACTCGTGAACCCTAATTAACAGTCTATTGTGTATTATGAAATGTTATAGTGTTTTGTTCAAGTGTACAGTAACTTTATTATAAACTCGTGTACTCTAATTAACAGTCTATTGTGTATTATGAAATGTTATGGTGTTTTGTTCAAGTGTACAGTAACTTTATTATAAACTCGTGTACTCTAATTAACAGTCTATTGTGTATTATGAAATGTTATGGTGTTTCGTTCAAATGCACAGTAACTTTATTATAAACTCGTGAACTCTAATTAACAGTCTATTGTGTATTATGAAATGTTATGGTGTTTCGTTCAAATGCACAGTAACTTTATTATAAACTCGTGAACTCTAATTAACAGTCTATTGTGTATTATGAAATGTTATGGTGTTTTGTTCAAGTGTAAAGTAACTTTATTATAAACTCGTGTACTCTAATTAACAGTCTATTGTGTATTATGAAATGTTATGGTGTTTCGTTCAAATGCACAGTAACTTTATTATAAACTCGTGAACTCTAATTAACAGTCTATTGTGTATTATGAAATGTTATGGTGTTTTGTTCAAGTGTACAGTAACTTTATTATAAACTCGTGTACTCTAATTAACAGTCTATTGTGTATTATGAAATGTTATAGTGTTTTGTTCAAGTATACAGTATTTTTATTATAAACTCTTGTATTCTCATTAAACAGACTATTATGTAGTCTGAAATGTTATAGTGTTTTATTTAAATGTACAGTAACTTTATTATAAACTCTTGTGTTCTCATTAAACAGGCTATTATGTAGTCTGAAATGTTATAGTGTTTTGTTCAAGTGTACAGTAACTTTATTATAAACTCTTGTAATTTCATTAACAGACTATAGTATATTCTGAAATGTTATGGTGTTTTATTCAAGTATAGAGTAACTTTATTATAAACTCTTGTACTCTCATTGACAGTCTATTGTGTATTATGAAACTTTATAGTGTTTTGTTCAAATGTACAGTAACTTTATTATAAACTCCTGTATTTTAATTATTCACCCAGATTACTTTATAAATTAGTACCGATGTCCAGGTTAGTTAATGAGGAGATACACAAGAAAACAAGAAAATAAATCCGATTTTAGACACTAAACCTAAAATAATCTAATCAAACCTAATCCAAATCAACCTAACCTAACGTAATCTAATTTAAGCTAACCTAACTTTTGTTACATGTCGGTATTTCAGTTGTATGGTGAGTTTTTATTGGATAAAATAAAATTAAAAAAAAAAAATCAAATTATGAGCATTACACACTAAAAATACATTGCCTTAATTGTTTCAGAAACGAGTACAGTGTGATTTACAAATGTTGGGACGTGGTATTATGGTGTGGGTTGTGGAAACGTTCCATCCTTTATTCCTGCATTGCAATATTACTATTCCTCAGACCTCACAGGCTATGGCTGTCCATTGTTGCGGGTAAGAAAATGATTTATTTATAAGTGGTTAAACGATTCATATTATTATTTAAGCACCTATTGTAATTAAGTGGTTAAGTAGTGTTTAAAAGTGGTAAATCGATCGGTTCGTTGGCTATACACGTTACATGCATACATTTTTTTAATGTAAAATTAGCATACGAAATATAGTATTACAAAAAAATAGCATTATTAAAATCAGAATTACGAAAAAATGACATTACTAAAAACAATTAATACGAATAGCAGTATTATGCAAAATACAATTACGAAAAATAGAAGTTCGAAAAATACAATTACGAAAAATAGAAGTACGAAAAATAGTATTATAAAAAATAGCATTGCAGAAAATAGAATGATAAAAAATAGTATTATAAAAAATAGCATTGCAGAAAATAGAATGATGAAAAATAGTATTATAAAAAATAGCATTGCAGAAAATAGAATGATGAAAAATAGAATTACAAAAAATAGAATTAATAAAAATAGATTTATGAAAAATTGCATTACGAAAAATAACATTATGTCTCTAATCTACATGTATTACCTGAGTTGGTGTTGACAACATTAAATAAAATGTATTTAAGAGAGATCATAAATATTTAAAAACTAAGAAGTACGGTTACGATTTTTTAGGTAGAATTTTTATTTTATTTTCTATAATGAAAGGAATTTTTGTAAGGGGAAAAATAGATGGTATTAATTGTATACAATTTGGTTTGGTATTTTAATATCTTAGAGTTATATAATATAGTTAATTACCTTAGAGGTTGTCCTCAGCCCGTATAATAATCCTCATTTTATACGGACTGAGGACAACCTCTAAGGTAACTATATTATATATTAAACAGTCCAAGGCAACACATTATACTTTAGAGTTATAATATAGTTTACACATGATACAACACATAGTATAAGTTGCAGAACTTCAGTTTTTTACTCCTTAATGGTTTTGGAGTTGTTCAAAACATGAAACCAAGTCTTGAATCAAACATGAAGTTACGAAAATTTCATTCTTTGACAATTCGTTTATTCCCTGAAACTAACGAAATTAATATCAATAAAATATCTGAACAAATAATTGGATATTCCTTTATTAGAGAAACAAACTAGACATGAGTTAAGGAAAGAACAGTGTTACTTATTTTTCAACAAACTTGTTATGTCGAACGATTTAAAATTCCCTCATTTTCGAGACGATGGTGACACTCCGAAATGCGTCAACAAATATAAATAATAAGTCGATGATTTATTGGCAGGAGATCCTAGCAGATATAATTATATAGATCCTAGCAGATATAATTATATAGATCCTAGCAGATATAATTATATAGATCCTAGCAGATATAATTTTATGTACATTGTAAACTATGAAAACATCATTTTCTTCTTATTTATCTTTTGTGTTTTTTAAACATTTTATATTATAGTGTGTCAATTTTAGTGTATTATTTAATAATTGTCCTGTTCGTTTTAGACTATTTGTGTGTGTATACACAATGTTCACAAATTATAGAATATATACAAATTCTTTAAAACTGCTGAACATAAAAAGTTTGTTTTTGGTATTTGTTTATAATACAACATTTAATTTCAGTTTTGATAGTTTTAAATTTTGGCAGACAATTTGGATTCGCCATCTTGAAATTAGGTTTAATTTTTTAAATAGGAATGGGGTCATGGGACTCATGTAATTTATTATTTTTTTTATTCTGAGTTCAACGGTGCAATCCGTTTTTATATCTTTTTTTTTTTTTTAAAGTTATCAACTAACATAACTAATAATTTACAGGTGCACATTGATTTGGGTATTTACCATTAAATATATATACATGACGTAGTTTTTCCTGCCTTTGTTCCTCTCAATTTCTTATTTGGACATTAAAAAAAAAGGTATATTTTTTCTAACCTAAAAACTAAATGAATTACAAAATAGGATACGAACAGAAATTAAATCTATTACTGATCAGACAATTTCAAAAGTAGTGAATTTTATAACCTTTTAGGACTGTTATTTCAACAATTTGAGCATCTTAACGAATAAAAAGTTCAAAACTACACCATGTAAGTGATTAAAGGTAATTGCCCAACTCATTTTTTCACCTGTAAATTATATTTAAAACGTTGTATTTTTGGGCGGTTTTTTTAAGGCGAAAAACCATTGTGGTCATTATCACCTTCACAACATTGATTATTAAAACAAAACTCCAAATTAAAAAAAACTACAAATGAAGCTAAACCATTTATACTATTTAAACAACAATAATACACTAAAACTAGTTAACAGACATAAATAAACAAACACTTAACTTGTTACAAGGTGTAAAAAGACCCTGAAACAAGTTAACCATTATATACAAAGGTAAATAAAATAAACAACAATTAAAAAAAAAATAGTGCAGGACTGTAAAAAGGGCCGTGCAATGAGTTAACAAGGATAAAATTTTAACAAAAAATTAAATAGATAAGTCAACATAATATTACAGACATGTAAAACGACTAATAAATCTTAAATTTTGTTAAAAATTTTCAGGCGACGCAAAAAGGACAATACCCGATTAATTTAAGTTTTTTAATGTTCTGTTGTAATAGTTGATAACTTTTCAAGAAAATTAGATAAAAAAAATTGATTCCTTCACTGAACCCAGAAAAAAAAATCTAAAAACAAGTGTCACAAGACCCTGTTCCTATTAAAAAATGTTACTCTAATTTCAAGATGGCGGATCCAAGATTACTGCATAAATTTAAAACTTACAAAACTGGAAGTAAGTGTTATCTTATAAACATATAATAAACGAACTTTTTATGTTCAGCCGTTTTAAAGATTATATATTCTATACTTTATGCTTAGAGTATATTATTATACCATTGTGACGGAATGAAATAAATTTATTTTTTTATACGAAGTATTATTACCATTCTTAAGGAGAGAATCCTTAAATAAACGCTCTTGGAACCAGGAATGGTAATGTTTGAATGAAGAGATTTAGCGATTTCGGTTGACCTGTAATTTATTTAAAGTTTTCTTTTAATTTAGCAGTTTTTGAGTTTTGAGTTAACCATTTACAGAAAAGTTATTACATAACATTGATTAACAGTTTAAAAAAAAGAACAATTTGCAATGTAACAATTGATAGTTTATCTATACTTAGCTATTTGTATTTATACGCCCTTAAAAACAAAATTTACATCACATTAATCAACCCCCCCTCATATAATTAAATTACAGAATAATATTTTAAAAGGAACATAGATATTGATAACAATACGTTAATGTATCTTATGTTATAAAAGATTCTAAATTTAAATTATTAACAAAATTTAATTAATTAATTACACACACACACACACACACACACACACACACACACACATACACAAACATATATATATATATATATATATATATATATATATATATATATATATATATATATATTTGAGTTGGCCAACTATAATAAAGATTTTTAAATATATAAATTAGTAAAAAAAAGGAAAATTCTGATTTAATATTGACGTCAATTTGAATTCAGAAAATTAACCCCTTTGGGGTCGTGAGGTCCAAAAATTGCATGCTTATCCCATCCAAATAAGAATTTTATTTTTAGTTTTGCATTTTACTGAGTAGAAAATAATTATGTTTTGTTTTACAGAAAATTATCTAAAACATCATTCAACAAATTCACTTCAAGTTCTCAATTAGAGAGGGCACAGCACCTCTCGACCGTGCTTTAAGAAATGAACTATAAATGTCTGTGCAGATTGATTTAAAAAATTAGGTCGGCACTGTATGTAAGAATGTAGATTCGATTTAAACATTTTCTTACTCACCTTTGGAAAACGCCTCTCTTGTCCAAGTCATTAAAAACTGCTGAAATAAAGTTTCTATACTGTTTGGATTTCATCATATCACTTGTCTTATTTGTGTTATCCTCCTTAATTCCATCTACACCTTCCAGATCTGAAGATTGCGTATCTTCATGATCAACAAGTACAACACACGATCCGATAAGTCCCATAAAATACATCACAAAATTTTCCTTAAGGCTTTCATCAAACTGTTGCTTGGTGATACTACGAAATATCTTCAAATCCGTTAACGTAGCATTAAGGGTGTTTAAATACACAGTAAAAAGCTCATCCAATCTGTTTTGCCTTACGTCTAAATCTGCACTGGATCCAACTAACCAAAACAAGTCCCAAGTCGGTGGTGCATATCTGCAACATTGAAAACCAACAAATCTAACATCGTAGACTTCACCAGATTCGTATTTGAACATCAAATTATTGTTACAAAAATCACCGTGATTTAAAACCTTTAAACAATCCTTCTTAGGTAAGTTTTCAATTAGTCTTCTTATTTTTTTTGCAATTTTTGGTATATATTTTGCGTATTGTCGACTTTCTGGCCATGCAGCTATCTCTTCGCCCAAATTTAAAAGATTTTTCTCATGCTTACCAAAAAGGTCGACTTCAGTATTTAATAATATTTCACGACCAACATTTTCTTCGACAACTTTTGGATTGTTTCGGTGTAATAAAACCGAACCGGCGTGGAATTTAGCTAAAGATTTTAACGCTACTGCACAATGTGCGTAATCTAAAAGTTTTAAATTTGCGTTTTGGAATCCTTGTTCACTTAAATCTTCCAAAACCAGTGAATCCTCTGTACACATATATATTTTAGGGGCTAATTTGCTGTTTGAATATTGTTCTATTTTCGGTAAAACTTTATATATTTCTTTTTCTTTACTATCGATCCAACTGCTGGATATTTTCTTCTTTATTATGTAAGTTTTCTCTTTTATTTCCTCTGTTTTGTGTTTATAAAATACTTGAACTTTGTAAATATTACTGCTGTCATTTCTATCTTTTTCAACTGATCTTTTCACCTTGTAATCCATTATGGAGAGATCTTTTAACAAGATTATACCGCCTTTAATACTGGCCCTCAAAATTGAACCAAGATAATCTTGATTCAACCACGTTTGGGTGTCCTCCATTATCTGAAAAACGAATAAAAGTTGGAATTGATAGTTTATGATTTATTTTGAAATATTTAATACCTTTCAACTAATGTATACTAGAAAATATCTTCTTAAAGACTTTAAAGTCATTTTATCCAACAAAGTCGTTTAAAAACATGTTTCTTATTTAATTCCTTCTCAACCCATGCTTTTAAGATATCCGGAACAAGGGTATTCCTTAATCATTATGTTATATATTTATATACAATGTGTCCCGAAAAATGTGTACTGGCTATTCATTTTCGGATTATGTACATCAAAACGAAAAAAAAAGTTAAATAACATATGGAGAAATAGTTCATTATCCGTCTGTCCGCTATTTTGTTATATATATATATATATATATATATATATATATATATATATATTGTATTGCGTTTCCCTATATTTATATTGTTGCTATATTTAAATTAGACTCCACAGACAGCTTTGACCATTAAAAATGTTTTTATGATTTTAAAAGGAAAAACCAACATATTAAAGTTCAATTATAATTTTGTTTAATTATAATGTATATTTTGTTAACTAAGAATTATGATATAATTAAGAGTTATCTATCTATTTGAGTTTTTAATAAAAAATGGTGGTTTATCAAATTTAAACTAGGTCGATCTTTAAACAGCTTTTCTCTTGAATCGAAACCACGTGGTCCCCTCAACTTTTTTGTTAGGAATTAATTTCTTATGCTGGGATTTCAGACAACATTTAAAACATCGCTTTCTAGGAACTGGTGTCAAAGTAAATTCCAAATTCGACACCAGAGGTGGCGAAACGTGTACATTCAAACCGAGATTCCAAAATTCGGGTTAGTCGATTACCCGTTTCTGCGCCAACTTGTCCACAGACAAACATAAAACCAAATTGGGATCAAAATGCTCCCTATAAAATAAACAGTTTTTATTCAAAATTTATACAGTCAGATGTTATTTTTAAATCGATTAAAATTTAATTTTGGAATCTGTTAAACTTTAATATAATAATTTAAAATTTTACTAATCTATATCTCACTTTGTTATTCGTAAAGTAAAATAATATTCTAATATCAGTTATCGTTTTAAAGTTGCGTTAAACCAAAAAACCCAGAATTTTAATTAAAAACCTTATGACATCCTTTAAGGGGGGGGGGGGAAATGAAGTTAAAGAAAAGTCAGCTAAAAATTGAACTTCCAGTTTTCCGATGTTTTGATTAACATCCATGGATGAACCTCAATGTTGGAGGGAGAAAATTTGGATAGAAAATACAATCATTTTGAAATAAATGTGACGTTAAAGCTATTTTAAAATCAATTTTGTATTTTAAAATCTATTTTTGAAAATGAACGACCCTCAAATTTTGTTTTGCTTAGTTCGCATTGAAAAGTCTCCCTTTTATGTTACAATGGTCGGGTCTTTTTAATAGCTTTTTTCAAAAAGTTTAATTACTAATTACTAAAATGGTAGCCTATGACCATAGTTATGGTGGGTTTCAAAACATATATACAGTGTCTCCCAAGAAGAGGTTCACGCTTTTGAATTTCTATTAATTAATTATTCCTGAACCAATTCTTTTGAAACTTTACATAATTCTTAACAAAGTTACCAAAAATATTGTGTGAAAATTTCAACACAGTGTTTTAGAAAGAACATGACGGCAACACACAAAAAAAACATCTTCTATGCCTCTATACTTTTATGCCTTTTACAGGTTTAATTGTTGAACAGCTGTTCGATTAAAATAAACAACAATGATGAAGATTTAAAGAGCGTTATCGAAGAAGAATTTCTTCTGATCCCATGTAATTACTTTACAAGAGCGTTCGAGTCATTGTTAGGCGTTACTATCCGTGTTTCGCTGTAGATGAGTTTTAGTTTAAATTAATTTTTTAAATTTTATTTTTATTGGTTTTTAAAACAAACAATTAGTTAAAAAAAAAAGAAAAAAAGTGTTTGTATCAAAATATGTTTATAGCGAAAATAATTTTTTTCCAAACTTAACGAAAGCGGTACTTTATTTCAACGGATGTTTATTGTGTTGCCGCCATTTTGATTTTATAAAAAATAGTGTGTTGAAATTTTTACATAACATTTTTAGTAATTTTATTAAGTAGTAGTAAAGTTTCAAAAAATCGGTTAAGAAATAAGCAATTAATAAAAAATCAAAACATACCACTTCGTGGAATACAGTGTACAGTATCTTCAAATATTTGGTTATATTCTTACAATACATGTTGCGAACTTTTATTTACTTAATAAGTCATAGTTAATATATTAACACAGAAAGTTAATTTTCTAAGAGTAGTATTATGGTGTTCAAAGTAAGGAAAAAATATTTTTCTTAACTATGATGGTTCTATCCAAAATTAACTATACAAATGTTTAAGTAGGTTTCAAGAAACACACGTCAGAGTTGATGGGAAATGTCCAATAAAATATTTAGAGATTCATTAGGCTATGGGCTAGTTTGTCGGGCATTTATAAATTCCTTAATTATATTTTCTGTTCTTCAAATCTTCGTTAGCGATAATTAATAGTTAAATCATGACGTAACCTATAAGACGAAATTAGAATAATTACAAATTTAACGATTTATTTTTGTTGCTTTGAACTTTAAGGAATGGACTAGTATAGGTTAAATATTGAGGTTATAAATATATCATTAAAATACTGTCGTATTTCTAAAAATATGAAGAAGGTAAGAAAGAATTAATGATTTTAGTATTAAAACTCATTGTGTTTGTATCCAAGTCACTCTTTTTTATATAATAAAAGAACAATAATGTTCGTCTATATAAAGCGCAGTTAAAAGTCCAGAACATATGTTGAATGACCAATTGAATTTTAAGTCCAACTTGATGTACGACTTTGCTAGAGGAATAGATAAGAAACAAACAATAAGCGGTACTGCAGGTTAGGGATCAGTGTCTTAAACGTATTCGATGGTGTGCACACGCGTTGATATTTTCTGTGTTAATGTGCGCGTGTATGTGTATATGTATTGCGATATATGTGTTGTGTAATAATTTATTTTAATGTTTTAACGACCTCAGCAGAGCGATTTTCTGAAGATGGAACGAGTTCCGAAACGCGTCATATGATTATAAAGTAAGTAACTACTTTATTATTAAAAAAGTCACATAGACGGACATTATTGTTCTTTTATTATATTTTAGTATTAGTTTTTAATACACTTCTTTCAACCAAAAATATATTGGCTGTACAAATGCTATCAGCTTTAGTTACAAATAATCAGGTTTGAGTTAGTAACAACGATTTTTACGATTTCTCCTATTTAATACTAAGTTTATATATTATAATACTTTTCTTTAAATGTATAAATGCTGTAATATGTTAAACTTCACAGTGTGATCATCACTATTCCAACCCATCCATGTTAGATAAAAGCAACTTGCTTTTGTAAAACAATTCAACTAGTGATAAATCAATAAAACATAAGGACTGTATTTAACGGACGGTTAAATTAAAGATAATTTTGTTGGTTAAACGGTCAAATATTAGCGGACTGTTAAAATATAAACTATTTTTACCAGTACATATGAATTTATCTTACACATTCCTACACTAGCGCATTCTGAACTGAACTCACAAACTACTCATATTGGCACAATATAGCTTGCGCTTTGAGACTTCTTAGGTTAAACTCTTGTAAGGAATCACTGTTAATCAGCACAATATGCTAGTCACAAAATTGCCTTTGTCAGAAATAGAAGTAACTAATTTTAATTTTTTTTTCTTCGACAATTTAAGAAAATAAGTTATATAAATGTTTTAAATATAATCGTGATTATTTTTTGTTATAAATATGAAATAAAATAAATTATAATAATTATTAATTCCCCATACTAAGTATTTATTATATGACAAAATTAAGAAATATTACCTTATATTTCCAGCAAACGAAAACCATACAGGATGTATTGTTTGGTGAACAGCAACTATGAGAGTGTAACGAATGTATCATATGTATATAGAGGAAATCATTAATTTAACTCATCGTCAGTTTAATGATAATGCAAATATCTGTTTATGTTATCAACAAAATACACCACATGATTTATTTATCTCAACTTGTTTATTTTAGTTACAACTATGTTTTCTTATCTTACATTAATTGGAAAAAAATTACTGCTTGATAATGAGTAGTGAAACTGGGAGTAAATAGCGGGAAAAACATTGCACAACTTTTTCACATTAAAAACAGGACAAGGCTTCTCCAACATTTATTATACTGTCACACAATTTTAGGCATTTAAAATGGAGTTCATTACACAGAGTAGTTTAAATGTTATTTCACGCTACATTATTTCGTACAGATGTACAAAACGAAAAAGTTATTTGAGCCAGGGTACCATATTTTGTACGATTATTATTGTTAACACACAATTGTTCAACAGTGTTGTCTTGTAATGCAGCTATATAAAAGTGTTGAAAGTTGAACATGTTGTAGTGATGCAAGTTTTGTGTGCTATCACGTTAACAATAGAGGAAAGAGTGATTGCAGGATGTCATTTAAGGCTATGGCTGTTATCAGGGTATGGTCTGAACATTTTGTTTTTAATCTTCTCTCACTGCGGTTTGACAAGAAAATTTCATTGTATAGGTACTTTAATGATTGTTTCGTGTCCTAGCAGTAAAAAGGGAGTTTTGACAGTAACAGAGTTAATATATATTTAACTGAACTCACATTTTCAATGAGTACGAAAATATAATATCCAAGTTTGCACTATTTTGAGGTTATATGGTGGTATATTAATTCAGCTCTATCAAATTTTTATTTAAACTAATCCGAATAAGAAATAAAAAAAACACGACGCACTCCCGATCTGGTGGAGTAAGTCACTCCACCGTTGCGAGTTTGGTGGAAATAAGATGTCAAATTCGAAAATATAGTTTTTAAAGATCCGACCATATTAATTAAGTTTTGACTCATCCAATAATTTTCGCTATACTCATCACCGGCAGTACACCTGCTTCTAAGTTTCCTCCACCTGTTTCAATCCTATGCTAAAGATCTCCAGTTCCGAACACCTACCGGGTCTTTCAAAAGTAAATTAACACTTTAAATAGTTGTGGTTTTGATATTTGTTGTCCTATCCTACGGGAAAAATTCTGTATTGTGTGCAGACATAAATGGGATTTATTAAAACATCAGCTGGTATTTTCATTGATTTTTATTTGTTTCAAACAAATGTTTAACTAATTTCAAACACAGGAATCTAGTTGGTGTTAAACTTGTTGAAGTTTACAATTGATTGTTGATATAATTGAGTGTTTAACAATTCCATTATGAGACTACCTTTACAAACACGCATCGCATAGATTCAGTGTTATTATGAATGTGAACGGAGGTGATTAGTCGGGTTAAGAAAGTTTTGATTAACGGACCGTGCAGTGTGGTCGTATATAAAAAGCTTGTTAGTAAGTTTGAAACCACCTGGTCCTTTGGAGACATCACGAGGCAAGGAAATCCTTCAATTGTAAGAGAAGTTCTGTTGAAGAAATAAAAGAAGCTGAGACGTTAAAAACTTAGCTGAGATAAATGTCAACAGGTTAAGAAATTCATAGCATAAAGGGAAAGTGTACTGTTTCTCCAGGAAGAGAAAAATAGTGACGACTTCGAACACCTGTTTTAATAATCCTAAACATTAAGAATTTGGTTCATTTTAAGATTTAAAAAAAAATTAAAGCACGTTTAATTACGAAGGTATATATGTAATTTATTTCATTATGTTAAAGAAAACAAATAAACTATAGTCAATTAAACTTTTAATTTACTTTTGAAAGTATTTGTTTTGCATCTATATTCATTCCATTCATCGATTTAATTTAGGTCTAACCGGGTTTCTTGTTTCTTCTGGAATTCCCGTCCATCTCAAGCATCCAAGTTTATCTTACATGCATCTTTCTCTACTTAAACATACATTTCGCTTAAGGTAAAATGGTAGCAAAAATTCTGGCAATTAAAAATGATTTTGATATTCCCTTCTTATTTAGGATCTACGTTATCGTATTTCGTGTGGCGTATATATCAATTCCAAGTTATATTAATCCGGGTTCTATTTTATTAGTTTATGAGTTACATGCATGACAAGGATTCTGTCATTAATTTTTTTAAATTATAAATTGTTAAAAAATCTGACAAGGTCGTAAAATTTCATGACAACTATGTATATGTGTGGGTTCGTCGTAAATATAATGTTGCTTAGTAATGTTTCAGGAATTCAGCTGGTTATTCTGGCGCTCTGTTATTTGGTATTAACATTTCGGAGTCGTCTTCACAGAAGAAACTCTGGTCGAATACTCCTCAGCCAAACTCCCAGCCAGGAAGACAGGTATACAATCTAGAAAATTATTTGGAAGAGATGTTTTAAGATAGTAATAGCGATTTACTTCTCAATATTCGTTTAGGGATGTCTAGATCTAGGGTACGTTAGAAGGTAAATATAATTTCAAGAGAGAAGGATTATTTCATTTTGAAAATAAGGTTAGTAAAATTGATAAAAGATGTTGAAAAACCTCTCAGTCTTTACTGCAAACATTTAGTCATTATTGCCTTATTTAAAAAGTAATAATATATATTTTAAAAGATGGATTTATTTCAAAATTCAATAAAAAATAGTAATTAAATTTCCGCCTGTCATAACTGGTTTATCTTGATTATCTGTGAACCATGGGATGACCATAAAAGAATCTAATCGCAAATACATATGAATGTCCTTGTGATGTCATATGAAACATATGAAAGTCGGCTCGATTTTTGTACATATCCTCTTAATTTTCGTACAAATTGAATTCCATTACACCTTAAATATTTGTGTCTTATGTCCGTATCTTTTTTCTAACTTTATAGATTTATTTATTGTGTGTTCCAAAAGTATAGGATTATTTCTGATATTTTTGAACGATTGAAATTAAAAGACGAAACTTTGGGAATGTCCTAGGATAAATAGGACCTGCATAAAAAAAAAAAATTCAACCTTACCCCTTTAGGGTCTTGAGGGGGTAACTCAAACTTTAATAACAACTCAATTATAAAAATACACAACAATGATAAACTTTTGTAAAGGTTCACTTAAGTGTTATGTACAACAGTTATTTTAAGTGTAATGAAGGTTGATACGAAATAGACATAAACTAATTTGATGACTTTTTTAACAGAATTACACCGCTAATCCGTTTAAATTTGTCCAATAACCTGTTTTATGTTGCTTGGGTTTTCCAATTGTTGATAACTTTCTCTTCTCTTAACAATGGTAGTCTAAATAAGATACAAATGAATAAATTCCTCATAGTTTGTTTTAAATATGATCTTGTACTACTAATGCATACTAATAAATGATAGACATTTTTTAAAATTATCATAAATCAAAAAAGTTTTAAAATACGAGACAGATCCAATACTCTTCGAACACTCTGTATATATTATACGTGTATTTTTATGTACTCTGTATGTTTACATACACTTCTCGTCTTGTAAGGTGGTTTTACAATTTACATAGATACATAAAGAAGAATGAAGGTGTATTCATAGACGAACTCGCTTTTTGTTATATTTAAACTGATTAATTTTTATTATGAATTGAAATTTGTGTAAATGTGTGTTTAATGATCTTTGAAATTAAGATGAAATATATGCATAGGGGTTTCAAATTTTTGAATTTTATCATTCAATATTTTCATATATAAATCTATTAGATATTTTTAAAACGACATTTGTATGTATTCCTAATACAATTCTTTTACGGGCGTCCTACGGTTTTATTATTAATCATATAAGATCAAGTTGAGCCACACATTCTCTTGAACAGCTCCCTGGTGACGATGACTGCAATGGTGTTTTTGCTTTAAAAACATATAAAACTAACAAACAAAAATCGAAAATCTTCCAAGATGTATCTGAAATTCTCTCAAATACCCCCAATACTCTTTCATTTGACTTTAACGTTGACCAGAGACATATGTCACTAATAGTTTTACTAATATTTTATAAAGTAACATCTTAGTTTTTCTTAAACTCATATATGATTTAAAGTGTGAACTAACTGTAACATTAAGTTGGTGGTATACCAAGGGTAATGGTGGACTAGTGGGTGAGCCCAACTTGGTGACCACGTTGTGTAAAGGTCCGCGGATCTCTCTACATTTCAATAATACACCTTAGCTCCTCGATCCCTACCAAACCAACCACCACACCAGAGGACCATCTTTTCTAATATTATTTTATAAACAAAATTAATAATGTGAATAAAACTTGCCAATATCTTCAAGGTAGGCATGTGTCTGGGGTAGAGAGGAAAAGAGAGGCTTCCACACTTTTTGTGTTTGCGTTTGCTTTCAGCGATACAACCCCAATAAAAAAATATAGACCTCAAATGCTTCTGTGTAAACGCCTACTCTACTTTCTTTTCTTTTATCGGTGAAAATCAGTATGAAACGTTTACAAAATTAAACTTTTAAGAATTAACTTGTACTTAAACTTTAAGAAAATTATATGTCGCTAAGCAGTAATTTGTGTACCTAGTTTTCTTGGAATGGGTTGTACCGTCAAGTCAGGTTAGGGAAACAAGTAGAAGGGAGGACACGCCCATTACACCAAACACACTCTTAGTCTGAGGGTACTGCAGTTCTATCAGCATAGTTAGGCGTTCCCTCCGTAAGATCCTAGAACTAAGGAACGACTGAACCTTAGTTATGGACGGTTCATACTATATATTTAACTTAGTTTTATCTTGAAAAAAATAATGTAATTATCAAAAAACGAATGAAATTACTAACCTGTGGTTTTTAAGATGTTTGTTTAAAAAAATCAACTTTTGATTAATTTCCAGATTTGACGATATTACGGATATCCTAGATGACTCTCTCCCAGGTCCTGTCACTGCTGATAATCTTTCCGAATTAGACCAAGATGCAATTTTAGAAATGTGACACGAACCTGAAGACATGATTACGTCGACGTTAGTTGAAACTGCATAACTTATAAATCTCTGTACATACAATTGTAAATTCCAATTATTGACGCTCGTTTCCATATCATTGACTCCAATCAAATAGTTTTTTTATTACATTAAAGTATATTTTATTTTCATTATGAACTTTTATGTTGTTTAATGCCATTTTTGTCTTTTGGATAATGTTGTTTAACATAAGGTCTTTAAGGTATGTAAATGAACATTTGTAAAAAAAAATCGAGATATTTCGTAATTAAAATAAATTGTTATATGTAAATTTATTTATTTATGTTGAAAAAAAAGTTTGTTATTTTTTACCATTTTCCCTTTATAAGACTGAATCCAGGAATTACTGGTGAAGTTCTTTTTTTTCCAGTAGAGTTTAGAGTGGCGCACCATACACCAATTATTTGTTAATTGACGAGAGGATTTTCAGAGCTGTAGTTGAGGTTTATTCATGCAGTTGACATGACCACTTGTGAAATGTTTTGTCTAACCCTTCAATGCTCTCACCAGATGAATCACTAACAATACCTGTTGGAAATCGTTTTTTGACAGTGAAACGATGTTTCGATCATATACTGTATACGCATTAGAGAAAATTATGTCATGGGTTAAATTGATGTCTAGTTTTGTGCGCCAGTTTTTATAACAATGTTTGTCGAACAGTGGATTGATTTTGATGGAATTAGGAATGTCGATATATTTTTATCTTATCTCTACACGTTCCTTTTAAATTATTTCGATAAAATTGTCAAATTTTGCTTAAATGTCGTTTCTAAGGAAACAAAACATTTGCAACACCATTTTATAGATACGGTTTCGTGAGTTAGCGTAACCTATTTTTCAAAATAGATTTTTTTATTGCTTTCAAATTTAGGTGAAATGTGAATATTTATTAAATAAACCAGGTGAAAAATTATTGCAAATAAAAAAAAAACATACTGTACGATAATAAAATTTAAACACCGTTTGTAAAAATCAAATTAATTGAAATATGGACCCGCTTACGAGTTTATTATACGAGATCTCCAATGCTTTGTTCAAAACCACTTTTCTGAATTAGAAAATACTACCCACTAAATAAAATTACATCTGGCATGAAATCCACTGATAATCGTAACTGTTAATAAAAAAATCAGTAAGGGCGAGCAGGAATATTAACGTTTTAACCCTAAATACTTATTAGTTCGCATAACGTTTTATAAATACAACACCCTGTTCATTACGTTATGGGAAAGGCAAAAAAATGAAAAGAAACAAAAAAACCTAATATAATATAAATAAAAAGGGCAAACTATTGTAAAACCTTTTTTCTATCACCTCTATTTACAAAACCAAAAACGAAACTTAAGTTGTGAAATTTTGGTTTTAGAGCATTGTAAAGACGACAGATGATGTAGAGACAACTATTCCAAAACAACTTTTTTTTCAAATCAGTAGAAACACATATACAGTAGCTCTGTGAAAAATACATCATATTTTGGATCAGTTTTATAATTTCTTTATATTACATGTACATAGTGTCCCAAAAGTCCCGGAAAAATTCAATAACTTGAAAACTAAAAAAAATATAGAAAAAACATATTTTATATGTGCCTTCTGGTAATACAAAACTACTTTGTGGCAAATGAGACATTTTTACCTGTCCCTCAGAATGGGGATTTTGGGTGGACAACTCAATAATCTTAATTGGAAACCCCCATAGAGTGATACCTCATATTAAAGGAGTTTTTTTTAGTAAAATACAACTGCCCATGAAATCGGCTATTTTATTTTATTTATTTATTTCATAATTAATTAGAAGGCGAGAATATGGGATCAAAATGTATTAAAAAATTTATTGTTAAAATCATAAATACTATTACTGAATTTTGAGAAATAACCTCTGTACACTCTGTAATAGGAATTCATACTATTTAAATAGTATTTATTATTACAACCAACTGTCACAAATGTTTTAAATACATTTTGATCCCGTATTCGTCATCTAACGGCAAATGAAATAAATAAAGTAAAAAAGCTGTTTCAAATATTTAAACGGTCGCCATTTTAGATAGGAGCAAGATATTGACATTTAGTTTGCGCAGTTGCATTTTAACAAATAAATCCTTTAAGATGAGGGGTCACTCGATGGGGGTTTCCATTTAAGATTATTGAGTTGATCCCCAAAACCCACATTTTTCGAAGACAAATAAACATGTCTAATTTGCCAAAAAGGAGTTTTTTTATCATCAAAAAGCACATACAAATATCCTTTTTCTATATTTTGTGGTTTTCAAGTTATTGAACCGCTCCGGGACTTTTAGAACACACTGTATATGAGACAGTAAACAAAAGACAAACGTCGATGAAAAGTGTAGACAAAACTGCTTTAACTGAACTTTCAGTAAGCAGGGAAAGAAAGTATTTAGTCAAAGAATATGTTATGTACCTAAGTGAAAAAATATAAAGAACATTAACATTAACAATGAATTTAATTAAACTGTGGAATTTAACATTTTATTGCTTTAGAAGTTTCTTAAATAATGAGGAGAAAAACGTACTCTAATTGTTTTTCAATAGTGTAAAATAAAATAATTAACTTCAGTAAATGTATTGTGTTACACTCATGGAACAATAACTTGTGTTGTACACTGTTGTTATTTCATCATCATTGGTTTCTGTAAATTAAAACTATCTGCGAAGAGTGTTTGTACAGCACAACATTGAATTTTAAATACATTTTATCTGTACTTATTTAATACGCTAGGGGTTTTTGTGAGTGGAAATTCTCTTTCAGTTTTTAACAGATTTTGATGTTTGAGGTATAGTTGTATCCGCCCAAATTTCAAAAAGATGGAACAAAAGGGAGGGAAAGTAGATGGGGCGAAAGTTCTTACTATTAACTCCATGCTAATTTTTACCGACTTCAAAAAAGGAGGAGGTTCTGTATTCGATCTGATTTGATTTTTTTTATGTGTGTTCGCGCATATTTCCGGAACGGCTCGAGTGATTTCATTGGGGGTGGTTTCATTTGAAAGGGTATGGTCCCGAGATGGTCCCATTTAATTTCTGACTTGATTGAGCCAGTACTTGGCCAGTATTTGCAAAAAAATGCCAAAATGGCGCCTGGTTGACACGACTAGTTGGAAATATTATTGTTTAATATTGATAATATTGAAAATGGTATATCGTTTATGTTAACTAGCCAGTACTTATATGACATTTTTGTTAGTACTGGGCCAGTACTAGCAATAAATAAATATTGTTGAATTTGAAAGAATTAATTGGATTTACAAGGTTTAATACATGTTTTGTCTAGTATTAAAAAGTTTCACAGAGCCAATACCTTTCCAGTAATGTCCAGTTAACATCAATACTTACCAGTACTAGATCAATAATTTTTTTGAACCGGGGAAAGGATATCTTTAATAGAATAACTGAAGAAAAAGAGTGGGCACGTAAACTTGTGTATGCAGCTAAGCACTAGCGTGCACGTTTAAACAGGACTTGAACAAGAAAGAACATCGAATATCATACAAGCATGAGCTCGACGAGAATTGATTAAAAATTTTCTGTTTCTCATTTTCAGTCATAATGTCGAACAAAGATATTATTTCAAAATAAATTGAAAGCTACTTAATAAAAGCACTAAAAGTGACAAAATAAATAATTTTTTAACAAAAAAAGACCGACTTCAAAAAAAGAGCAAAAATAAAAAAATAAAGAAAAAATATATTCAACATTAATGTTAAAAAATATAACATGTAACTAAAAAGTATTAAATAATAATGTGTTATAATAGTAATTCCGACTTCGTAATAATTATATTCGTGAAATGTAAACTGATATTTACAGAAACTAAAACAAGTGTTTATCTGGTTTTTTTTCTTTTTCTTTTTTTTTTGAAGTCGACGCCACGATCGATTCAACGATGTAATTGCTGAAGAAACAAAAGTTAATGACAACCCCCCCCCTTCTTCTCGTTGCATTCAATTTAATGAGTACACCTTTCGAGGTACCTTTTTTCATAATTGACCGTTTGAACTTTTCTAGTGTCAAAAAATAGGACTACTCGCTATTTAGCCTTTATACCTAAAATATATCGTGCACTCACAAGAAAAATACCAAACTGTATTTTCGCAAGTATAGTAGTAAGAGAAAACAGACAAAATTTCAAAGAATCGTGTCATAGAGTATTCGGTATAATAGCTCATCGCTTGAACAATCATGGCGTCGACTTCAAAAAAACAAGATATAAACACTCGTTTTAGTTTCTGTAAATATCAGTTTACATTTCACGAATATAATTATTACGAAGTCGGAATTACTATTATAACACATTATTATTTAATACTTTTTAGTTACATGTTATATTTTTTAAAATTATATTTATTACACATTAATGTTGAATATATTTTTTCTTTATTTTTTTTATTTTTGCTCTTTTTATTGAGGAATTTATAAACATCTGTAATTAATCAGGCTTATTATAGGAATCGGTTTTTATAACAAATATAAAATACCGTACGTTATAAACTGGACCAATCGAATAATATCAGTCTTATTGACGTAACAAAATTAAGACAATCTAAAGAAAATTGAGGTTATTTGTTAAAGAAGTGTTGTTATTTGTGTTTGACAAAATATGCTATTTACCAGTTCGTTTTGACTAGCTTATACAATGTTTTAAAATGAGGTTTCTTAAGTCTGTTAAATGATTTTGGAATGTTTTTTAAGCTGTTAACAATGCTGTTAATTAGAGTGAACAGAATGTCATACCAAAACTGTGTTTTTTGTCACCTATATGAGAATTATGGGCGATTAACAATTAGGTAACGAACATTGATTCGTGTAAACACTAGGGATGTCAACTGAAGTTATACCATTTACAATTAGACCACTGAATGAACGATTCAAATCAATTTACAACAGTGTTTAAGTTTAACAAAATATTTTTGATTTCGAGCAACGGCTACTCTTGTTTGTTTAAATAATTTTAACTGTTTTTAGAAACTTTTCAATTAAATTAAAATATCTGGAAAACTGAGCATTAAACTGGTAAAGACGGTTAAAGGTACAAAACATATGTATATTTTATATATAATTAATTTGATATAATTTTTTAAAGATTGTTATACTATAATAAAATTAATAATATAAGTTGAATCTGAAATTAATAATTATGAATTAACTCAGTAAACAAAAAGAATGATCTATGTTTATTATTATTTTCTTGTTTACATATTGGTAAGAAATAAGAATTGAAGTTTCAATTTGTTTTAAATATAAAACACTAAATATAATAACAACTTGTACCTCCCACTTCGGTTCAATAATAATTTAAAAAAACAAATGAACCACAGATAGCGCATTTGAAAAGAATATTTATATATTTAATTCAGGGCCTAAACTATAATTGATTAACTTAACTTCAAATTGATTTAATAATTATCCCAAGTAATCAAATTTGTAAAATTGATTGTTATAGTAAAAATCTTGTGCGAAGCACTCACACAATTTTTTAACTAAATTTTGAACTCAATTAGTTTAATAATACTCTTGAAATTAATTTGCAGTATTCTATCATCGAACAAATTCATCTTACAAAAAAAAAAAAAAAAAAAACCAGCATATTAAATAATATAAATACTTTTAAAGGTACAATAGCATGAGCATGATTACGAGGAGTAAGGTCTATTTTGTTTAATAAGTAAGGCAGTAAGTAATATGTGAGTATAATAATAACTTGCAATAATAAAAATATATATATATCTTCAACTAAAAGTTATAACTACAATATAAATAATTCAATTAAAAAGACATTGATTAAGTCATACTACATGTATGAAACCATTAAATCATTGTTATTTATGCTATGCTGTAAAATGTCTACAAAACACTCCAGTTTATCAGGAAAATCACATCAAATTAGATCCTAAATACTTAGGAAGATATGAAAATCAGTATTCTGAGAATGTGGATATTATTAATGAGACTGAAAAACAAGAAATACACCACAATAAAATTCCGGAAATTTATACTTTAAATGTTATCGATAGTGACAAAGATGATGAAAACCTACTTTTGATTGATAGAAATAAAATATCTGCAGATAATATAAAAATTATACCACCAGGTCAATGCCAAAGGCCAGTTGATTTTCATCTGATAGAAAATTTTGATGAATAATGTTTCCTAAAATATTTTAATGTCACACATTTAATCCCTTAAAATGTTAAAATGTAGTTACCGAGTAAAATCTGAATGTAGGCAAGTATATTGCAGGTTATGTAATCCAAGTCGTCTACTATCCATGGCAAAAAAGAAAGAAAAGTGTTTGGTAAATATTAATATGTGTTTGAGAAGTATTAAGGCTAATGACTTAATAAACCAATATTTTGTAAATAACTTAGTAAAATGTGATAGCAATTATCAACTTACAAAAGAAATACTATATAGTTCAGAGTACTGGGGGGGGGGGGGAGACATGTTAGCAGTAATTAAATAAAACAATTTTACTTTGTGATTACTTTTTGACCGATAACTCATTATTATAATTTTTGAGTGGGTGGCGCCCTATATGTTTTGTTTGAGTCCTAAGAGGCTAGATTTGAGTAAAATTTGATCAAAATCGTAGGAGTTATTTTTGAAAAAAAACCAAAAATAGTCACACAAAAACGCATTTCCGATTGTCTGATTTCATCAAAAATTAACGTCTTGCTAACAGAGTTTGAAGATTAAGATTTGTTTAGTGACGAAGGTTAAACTATATTTTACTTTTTAACCGATAACTCATTAATAGTATTTTTTTTAGGGTGGTGCCCAATTTGTTTTATTTAGGTCATAAATGGCTACATTTGAGTAAAATTGGATAAAAATTGTTGGAGTTATTTTTGAGATAGCGATAATTCACACAAAAATTCACGGAAGTAAATTGGCACTTTAGGGTGACCGAAATCTTCGTATTAATTACCCCCACAGATCCAAAAACAAAATACCAAATTTGAACCTCCTACGATTTGTTAATAACGCCGCTCAAGGTTTATTTTAAATATTTTACTGATATTTCATGAATCGTGTTTTTTGAGAGGATGACATCCAAGCACCCAATACGTTTTCGTATACTGTATTTTATACATATATGTATATATTGTATATTATACGTTAATGTAAATTGTACAGTTTAGTAAAATGTATTAAAAATATGAGTAAACGAAAATAAATTGGTGCTTCCGATGGCCGATTTTATCCAAAAGTTTCGTCTCGGATACTCTACTAGTACTTAAACAGAATACCAAATTTGAATCTCCCATTTTTAGTTTTTGAGTTAAATTATTCACAGACACACATATACAGAACATTAGCTATAAACATAATTGTTTTGAACACAGAGGGTTTGAAAACGTGTAGATTCAATGAAAACTCAATTTCGAAAATGTAACACGAAAACAATACTTACACTTTCCTTATATTCAAATAGGGGCAGAGCAAGTAAAAAAGAGCAAATATTTATCAGATCATTAAATTCCAAAAGGCTGAGCGTATTTGAAATTTTTAGGTTAATCAGAACTTTTCACCCAGGTTCAAAATTAATATTTCACTGTCGTGACATCTGACACATTCTAATTCTAATTACGTGAAAAAACTTGTGACGATTATTTAACAAGTTTTCGAGATATAGCAATTTTATTTGTGTTTGTTACATTTCTCCTTCCACTCCCTGCCAATTAAATGAAATTAGAGACAGTATTAATTATATCTTGTTGATACAATAGTCATAGCAACATCAATAACGAATAGGTTTTAAAAGAAAGAAATACAAGAACGTAAAAACAAGACTGACTTGGTCGAGAGCAACACCTGTCAAGAGAGATGAAAAGGAGGGATCTAATACAAGACTACATGAAAAACGATGTAGATCCACCTAGTGCTTCAGGATTTCCAAATCCTTACTGATTATGGTGAGTTAACTTTAGGTTGATGTGACACAACATTACGTCTAATTGTATCAGTTAAATTAAATAAGGGAGAAGTTATAGTCATGTTGCTATATGGATTGACGTACAAGTAAACTTGTGAGGATAGTTAGTTTAGTCTACAAACCCTGATAATTTGAAATTAATACATTCTTCAAATAATAAAAAAATAACAAGAAAAGTTTACATACGTGTACAGTAATAACCATACATCCTGTGGCGCAAAAACCGGTAACGGACCCTAAGCTTGTTTAATGACTTCCTAGCAGACTTTTTGTAGTCACCACATCGAGGTCTGTTTGCTGTAATTGTAGCATTTAAAAATGTGCTAACAGTTGTAGCTTCTTACTTTATTCATGATGCTGGGCCAACACCCAATTAAAAAAAAAAGAAAAAGAAAAAAAAGGTAATTTTAAACTATTTGACAAATTTGAGTAATTAACTTACGATACAATAAATAAATATGGTTAACATTTGACAGTTGTACCAACTAAAACTTATTCATGTGAAAAATAATGATGTTAGGTAGAGCCTAATAACTATTATCAGGGTAGAATATTTGTACAATTATGAAATTAAGTATACTGATCGAGATACTGTCGGTTTCACGTTTAATTTTCAGTACAGAAAGTCCTTATGTAAGGAAAATCAAATGGGAATTTCAGCGCTATTAGAAATCATGTAAAAATCATCACAACACGCTTTGATTCATAGTTTTACCAAATTATATTTCATTTTTGCACAAGCTAAAGTCAAACCTTAAACTTTCACAACCGAGAGAAGTTTTTTATTGTAGATTACTTTAACTTCATGTTTCAAACATACAACTAGTTAGGTTTGATTTAAAAACTTCCTTTTTCAGACCTATTTAGTGGAGATATTTTTTTTCACGTGATTTTAAATTTAGTGCATTCTCTGTCACATCGAAAAATCCGATTTCTATTTTGTAATATACATATAAAGGCGATAGTTAAAAAGATTAAAACAAATACTGATATGGTTTTACTTTTAAAAGTTAATTATAAAAAAACAAAAAAAAACAAAAAAAACAACAGAATATTAAAATACTTCATTCATCTTTCAGTTTACATAGTTCGATTGTGAATTCACGTGTATTTTATTACAATTTTAAATAATTATTTTAATGTTTTGGAAAAGATTAAAAAAATACTTGTAGTGTTTTAAAACAACGTATTTCTTACATCTCTCTTGTCAGATTTTCCGAAAGATCTAACTACGCTATCTACTGAGTTGGAACCTTCAATGAACACTTGCTTGACACCGTAATGAACACCGTACAACACATATTGAAAGATGAATGTGAAACCAAGAATAGATAAGTACAATTAATTGTAGATGCTAAAAACAATGTAGATAGGTCATGGAAAAATCATAGCATCTTGTTATATAAAATTTGTAAAGAATATTTAAAATTTTAAAATAAAGAAAGTTTGATATCTTTTCTTTAAAAAATAAATATAATGTAGCCTATACCACAAACAAATTATAGGACGTCCGGATTAGTTAGTCTATGTATTACCTTGATAACGCAGGGGCGGTCTTTCTGGCCGTTTGGGGAGTAACGACCCCACGTACCCGAGTTACCCCCTTCAGTACTGACATTGTTCTGAGGGAGTTCCGTTCTTCAACGTACCTACTACCAAGTTTTCCTTATTTAATTATATATCCCACTCTGGGTAGAGGGCGTGATTGTTTTTGCTCCTCACCCCTACTTGTCTGATTAGGTTATACAAAATTTTAGATTATTCTTCATTGACTCATCTAAGTTTTCCAGAAGGTGCAGTTGTTGAGGAGGTTTTCTTTATGACTTTTCCCTAACACAGAACCACCTTTCATACACTTTAATATTCAGAGCAATCAACACACAAAATTCGCTATGCTCCATGGCTCTGTCCACATTCTCTCAGCAGTGTAATAACTACATAAGTTAAACAGACAAATTAAACAATAATTACTAATTAAACCCTGAACCAGGTTGTGGTAACATATAGAAATGAATTCGGTCTTAATGTACTAAAAACATTGAGCTTTTCGTCTCCTCAATAACTATTGTATCAACTTAAGCCAAATCGTCTCTTTCTTTTGACTTGTAGTTTGAGCACAGTGGGTTTGTCCAAGATGGATGAATGTAAGACTCTAATTAAAAGCCAATAAAGAGTATATAAAAAAGGCGGGGTGAAACTCCTCTTGATGAGCTTGAGAATGTGGTGATGATGCTCAAATTTTTAATCAGTGAGGGCTTTGTAGGAGTTAATATTGTGAAAGTGAGGTTACACGACTGAAGAAGGTAGTGTATTGACCTGTACAAATATAAAATTTAGAAAGAAGGGGGATCATGGAGAGATCGGAATTTTTGACTCTGCCAGCAAAAGGTAGAAGAGAGCTGTATGCCTCTATCGAGGAATGTTTCAATGATTTCTTGTTGAAATTATAGCTAAGCTTCGATGAAAGTTCAAGTCCTTTTTCAGACTTTTCGACAACTATTCTTTGGTTGAAGCAAATTGGGTGTTTTACAGAGAGAGTTCCAAGATAGAGAGGGCCTATATTAAACCCAAATTTCATAGGTTGTTTTGCTAAAATAAATTAAGGTTAGGTTGCTCTAATATTCTGCTAAATTAATTATAATTTTCTTCACATGCGGTTTACTACAGACATACAAGTAATTTTGGTTTTCATGTCAGTAGAGACCTGTGTTGAAAGTAAGGTAAAAAAATGTTTTAGTTCAGAGTATTGCTGCCCGCAACATTCCCAAATTAAACAATGTCTGGTAACTGCTGTTACATGTTGCGAACTAATTTTGTAAAAGCTATAGACAAACTAAATTAAACTCTTTGAACTTACGTTTGACGGAGAATACATTTACCTTTTTATTAACTTTATGTAGCATATTATTTGTTATTTTATCCCTTATAATAGTATATTTTTGTGTTACACTATCACTCTATGCAGTGGAGAAATTATTACCTTTTTATTAACTTTATGTAGCATATTATTTGTTATTTTATCCCTTATAATAGTATATTTTTGTGTTACACTATCACTCTATGGAGTGGAGAAATTATTGTGTAGGTGAATAATTTAATTTTGAGGTATTCATTTGATATTGAGAGATATTTCAAAATATATTTACATTCTTCAGCATTGATTTATCATAAAACATTGGATTAGTTTTCCTACTGATTTTTTCATACAAATTATTAAATCATGATGAAATTCTCAAAAAAAAGTCAACGTCGAAGGAGGTTTCAAAGAACTGTCAAAATTTGATTTCCCCTAAATAAATAAAGGATAGCGATGAATCATTTGGCTCAGTCACGTATAAATTTTTAAAATATAAAAATAGAAACTCACAGTGCGTATTAAACTGTTCGTTAATAGAAAATTCCGAAACTATAAAACATTAGAGGGTTATGATAGATAGCTACATGTTATGGAATATCCATATAAATGCGTTAAAAAGTAAGTTGAATAGAGTTATGAGTGTTTTTAATTTCTTAAAGTACGTTTGCGCCAAGTATATGTTAAGGAAACTATTTTTCACTAGTTCAAAGTAGTTTGGAATATGGAATTATTTTTTAGGGAACTGCTTATAACACAAACCTGTATCCTACGAAAATAATTTAAAAATGCATTAACCGTGTAATACGAAATAAAAACAGAACTGAACTGTCGAGACTTATTTTTAAAATTTTATCTCTACTACCACTTAAACATCTATTTATATATAAAGTTCTTAGTGTCTTCTACAGAAGAAGTGGACAGTTTCCCACCGTATATAATACGTATAAATTATCACTCCGTTCTAGGCACAATTTGGCTATTCCGAAACTTAGGCTGACATGTTTTATGAATTCTTTTTTTTTATATAGCTCCTAAATTAAATAAAAAACTACCATTATATATTAAACAATGTACTAAACAACGAAAGTTCCTGAGAAGCTTAAAACCTTGGCTGCTCAGTCAGTCTCGACAATGTAGATACTATCTTTAATGATTAATAAAACCAACCTTATTTTTGATATCAAGTTCTCTAAAAATATTTTATTATTGTTTCTGCCTTCAGTTTGTGTGCTTTGTTTAATTTATACGTTTCAGGAAGAGCCACAAAGGCAAACAACATTATTATTCATTTGATAGTTTTGAAAACTAATTAAACCCAGTTTATCTTATCTGCTCTATAAAGAATGCTTAGAAATTTTTTGCTGTTACCTTTATAATTCACTGGTCTTGTTAAATGTTATTTCATAACTCAGAAAAATTATTGTCATTTTTTTTTTGAAGTAAAGGTAACACTCATTACAGGATCCCAATAGAGGGTACTTAATTCTTACTTTTATTTTAATTTAACTTTATTTAAAATAATGATTCGAATTTACCCCTAACCACAATCACAGGAAACTCTAAAATAAAACACAATTATTTGATTAATTGTTCTTTATTTATTTTTTCCACTAAATGCCCTGATGTACATTTCGATAACATGGTTATTATCATCGGAGGGTCTTGCTTCTAAACTCTATGAGTTTAAACTTCTATAACTTCTAATCAGTTTAGAAGCAAGACCTTCCTATGAAGATAACCATGTTATCGAAATGTACATCAGGGTATTTAGTGGAAAAAATAAATAAAGAACAATTAATCAAATAATTGTGTTTTATTTTAAAGTTTCCTGTGATTGTGGTTAGGGGCAAATTCGAATCATTATTGTGAATTTCACCACAGTGCTCAACAAGATTGTATCTTTATTTAAAATGTTCTATATTTGTGTTTTTATCTGACATGTATTAAATACGTACAAAGAATGTAACTCGAGAATAATAAATTTCATTTCGTTTCAAATTTCAATTCATTTCATAAGGTATAACGAACAACGACAATATCATTTGGTTTATTTGGACACATTATTTCATAATGAATGTTCCCTCGTGAAATTATAAAATTTGAATTAAAACCGTCGTAAAGGGAAAATGCATTGTATGTTTTTGTAATTAATATTCAACGGGCTGTGGGAAAAGTCAGTTGGGAATACACTAAATATGACGTTATTAAATTAAATTTGTGTTGCTAGTATATTTATTTATTAAATTATTAAAAACAAAATATACAGAAAAATATTAGAGATTTGAGTTGTAAAATTTAGCAGTATTTCTATAATAGTAAATGAACACGATTAGTTTCAACATAAATATTTACTTATTGGTATTAAAAGTAAAATATATTTTGAAAAAGCTAAGAATACAAATGATTCTGTAACAATATATGTCCACAATAGTGTGTATAATATTTATTATTCACACAATAAAAAACATTTTATTTCAAAAATTCATGATGATTTGCTTAATAACAAATTATAATATTTCTACTTAATCGCAATCGCAATCTTTGTTTTATATGTTTATTTCTTGTTGTCAGGACAGCTATTTCGGTTCTAGTACCAACATCAGATGCCATTAAAACACACTAAACACTAATACACAATAATTTAAAATTAATAAACAAAAATATTACTAAAGTACACGTCAAAGTAAATTGAGGGGTGTGACCACACCCTATAATTGTAATAGTCATCTACATATTGAGCTAGTTTCTATCCATCCAATTAGTAGAGCAGGAAAAATAGACGTTATTTAATACGATGTAAAATATAACTTGTATATATCTGAAATGTTTTTAAAACCGATAATAGTTATAACTCCAAAAAATATAGGTTTATAATATAAAACTATTAACTGAGATTAGTTTATATATAACATACGTTAGATTATATAACCAATAATTTATATTGATGTTGTTACTAAAATTCAAAGCTTTAACAAACTTAAGAACTAAAATTGGTAATGAAAAGTAATTGGAAAGCAACACTGAATTTCTCGTCGAGTTTTTGTAACATTCACCAGGGAAATACAATATATAAATAGTCTGAATTATAGGACTAAGTTGTATAAATGGATTAATCAGGAATGATACAAATTCTTTAATCTACTAACGGTTCATGAAACCTATTAGAAATAGCATCTGGGTTAGATTTCCTAAATTTTAAATACTGTACACTATGTTTGAAGAAAGACTTCAGTAGAACTTCCTCAACTTTCCAGTAATCTTTCTAAACAAGAAATCTTCCATTACATATACATAGGGTACTTTACAGAGAAGTATTATTGAAAATGTTCTGGGGCAGAGAAGATCATATAATAAAGCAAAATTTCATAAACGTTAGTTTCAACCAAATAATGAATTTTGTATTCTGATTTGTAATAACGAGGGTATTGCTTTATTGATCTTGTCTCGATTGACTCGCTGACACCCTGAGGGAGCAAATCTGAGTGTTTTGGAGAATAGACATCCCTAGAGCAAAAGTTGTAGCTATCTATTTCATTACTTGCTAGAGGGTCTCCGAATGAGTTGAGAATCAGCAGAAAAAGTTAAAGGGACGATAGTTGAGGTTACATTATCTGCTGTTTACACGTCAGGAGGTGAAATTCAAAAGATAGGATTCCGCATTAGATTTAAGTTCGTATATATTCTATTTGTAGCAATCTACTTAATTTTCCTGGCGGGGATTAAGCTTGATAACTGGACACTGTAATAAGATTTAACCTAGAAATAATGGCTTGATAGAAATGAACTTCTATCTGTTTTGTTTCTTCGGAACTTAGATGGAGGGATGCATTCTGTGCGAGTGTGAGGCGTTTGTTCAACGAAGGCATTTATGGGACTTTGTCGAAACCTTTAAAGGTTCCATTCTTAAGAAGATTTGGAAGGATTTCTAGTTGGGTCATGATTTACATCAGTATATACATTCCACAATAGATCTATGTTTGGTCATATTGGAGAGAGAATACTTGTGAGTTTGGGTCCTTATGTGAAAACTTCTGTCGGTTTTGCTATTAAGGAGCGACGATATCGGGACGCTTTCTGAGTCGTTGGAGGTAGGGGGTAAGTAGTTTGTAGAGGTGGTGATCCTAGATCAGGTTATTAGCTTGGGAAGAGTATAGTAGGGACATTTATTGTATATACAGGGTGTATAAAAAATATATCCTAACTTTGTAAAGTCATTTATGGAATCGAAATGAAGAAAACATTCCTATAAACATATGTCCAAACATTCTCTGTTATCAGTCTGGGGGCCATTTTGTGTTTTTTATTAAAAGATAATGGTAACTTTAAAACTTATTATGATTTCTATTCTATGAGTACACATTTTTCATGGTACGTTTTACCAGCATATCAAGAATCAAAATTTTATCTTAGAAATTGCCAACATGGCAACAGTTTGAAATGTTTAGTATCGAATAGTTCCTAAACCACTAACTTTACAAATAATGTGTCTGCCATTTAAATCTCAAAATCTTAATAATGTCTAAAGTTTCATTATTTTTTAAATTCACAAAATGGCTGACAGACGGATAACGAAGCGTTTGTTGATATATGTTATAGGAAAGTTTGTTTGCATGTCACGTCTGCCATTTAAAAAAATTATAAGATAAAGTCTTGATTTTCGGTATATTGGTAAAACTGAGCATACACAATGTGTATATTAAATTTCAACTCAAAATCTTAATAATGTCTAAAGTTTCATTATTTTTTAAATTCACAAAATGGCTGACAGACGGATAACGAAGCGTTTGTTGATATATGTTATAGGAAAGTTTGTTTGCATGTCACGTCTGCCATTTAAAAAAATTATAAGATAAAGTCTTGATTTTCGGTATATTGGTAAAACTGAGCATACACAATGTGTATATTAAATTTCAACTCAAAATCTTAATAATGTCTAAAGTTTCATTATTTTTTAAATTCACAAAATGGCTGACAGACGGATAACGAAGCGTTTGTTGATATATGTTATAGGAAAGTTTGTTTGCATGTCACGTCTGCCATTTAAAAAAATTATAAGATAAAGTCTTGATTTTCGGTATATTGGTAAAACTGAGCATACACAATGTGTATATTAAATTTCAACTCAAAATCTTAATAATGTCTAAAGTTTCATTATTTTTTAAATTCACAAAATGGCTGACAGACGGATAACGAAGCGTTTGTTGATATATGTTATAGGAAAGTTTGTTTGCATGTCACGTCTGCCATTTAAAAAAATTATAAGATAAAGTCTTGATTTTCGGTATATTGGTAAAACTGAGCATACACAATGTGTATATTAAATTTCAACTCAAAATCTTAATAATGTCTAAAGTTTCATTATTTTTTAAATTCACAAAATGGCTGACAGACGGATAACGAAGCGTTTGTTGATATATGTTATAGGAAAGTTTGTTTGCATGTCACGTCTGCCATTTAAAAAAATTATAAGATAAAGTCTTGATTTTCGGTATATTGGTAAAACTGAGCATACACAATGTGTATATTAAATTTCAACTCAAAATCTTAATAATGTCTAAAGTTTCATTATTTTTTAAATTCACAAACTGGCTGACAGACGGATAACGAAGCGTTTGTTGATATATGTTATAGGAAAGTTTGTTTGCATGTCACGTGTTTTTCTTTGTTTGTTGGCCTGAATAATTGTTTGATGTTATGGGGCATAAGTTTGACACACTCTGTATATTTCACAATAGATATATTTTAAGTGGAGAGAGATTACGTGTGACGTAAATGGAAAAACAAATGCGTTCGTCACCTAATAATAGGTTTTGTAAATTATAAAATATAATTAGTAGAAGTTCTTGAATTACGTTTATCTTTCTTTTTTTCAACAGAACTGCAATTTTCTTCACATGCTGTCCGCTACACACTATTTGCTATATTGTACAAGTTGTTTTGTTGCTCATGTCAGTATAGACTGGTGGTGGAAGTAAATTAGGAAGATGTTTTAGTGCACTGTATTGCTGCCCGCAACATTCCTAAATTAAACAATTACGTGTTAGTGCTTTTACATGTTGGGAACTAATTTTGTACAAGTTATAGTTAAACTAAATTAGAAATCCTTTGAACGTACCGTTGGTGCAGAATACATTTTCTCTTTTCATTAACTTTTATGTGGTATGTTATGTGCGGTTACACTTCTTATAAATGTACATTTTACATTCTCAATCTGTATGTAGAGAGAAATGTGTTGTTATAGTGAAAGAAAAATTTAGAGATAAGTGAATACCTCCGAATTGAAAAAAAAAAGTGATTGTTCAAAATGTATCTATATTTCCAGCACTTTCTTATTAAGCATTGGGTTTTTTTGTTTAAAATTTGGTAGCAATGGATTTTATAACACACGTAAAATAATGGGGAAAAAAATTTGAGGTGTAATTCTTAAGATCAAAAAAAAAAACATTCACAAATTGAGACGATTTCGGAAAATCGTACACTTTGAAAAAGGGTTACAATGTACTGCAAACATTCTATTTTATAACACTATTTAAGCGTCATAAAATGTTACTAAAATAAAACTCTTTCAAACACCTTTCTCTCTTTTATTTACTTTGATACTCGCTTATAGCACAATGGATTCATACAATCAACATACTAAGGAGCACATACCTCCTCCCAAACAATCTTGTGGTCCTCGTAGAGCTCAGTAGCTCCAGGATATTCATGTTTTAATAAAAATAATTAAAGTTTGTTTCTCAGGTAGAACACCTAATGCACTCATAGCCAAAATATTCTTTCAACAATTGAATTGATGTTTTAATCTCCCCACTTCAATCGGAAGATGAGGCATCTCTCTTGGCTGTTATGTATTATATTAAAAATAAACTGAGCAACAATATTGTACAAACTTTCTCATTCACCCACCCCAAAAACGTAATCAAAACTATTCGTCTCCAAAAATGCCAGTCAAAAAGTTCAAATGGACCACGGATGCTGTCTTTGAAAAAGTATTTATATAATTAAATAGAATTAACACTGCCTCATCTTAAATTGTATTTGATTAAAGTCGAGCTTTTAATGACAGTGGTCAAAGTATAGTTTTTCGCTAATTGTTGCTGAAACGCAATATTTTTTGACCTTTGTTTTTGTACACGGATTTGGTTATAAATCTTCAAATTACTTGAACGAAATCTGTAGAACCAATTTTAAGAACTTAACGCCTTTTATGACGTCCATGATAATTTTTGTGCGGTAAACTCATATCCTATTTTTTTTAAAGAAATGGCAATAGGTTTTTGTATGGACACTTAGAGACCACAATAAAGAAAGTTTAATGTAAAACATTAGATTGAGAAAACCATAATATGATGTGAGTGTTTTTGTAGTAAATCCAGGAAACTTTATTATTGTAATAGCAGATGCAAGTAGGGCCAAACAAATATTAAACTTTCACACAATGATACTAATCATCAGCTACTTATAGTGTTATAATTATTCATTGAATTTTCAAACAAAATTAATAATAAAAACGATTTTTTAACAATAACGTTCAGTATTTCTTTAACCAAAGAATTGGATAATAATTTATTTTATAACTTTGAAGTTTTTAACAAAGACATAATTAGTTGATGGTGAATTTACTTTGTGTCATTAGTCATGCACCCTCAAGCTACCATTTCGTTTTATTGTAAATATTAATGAAATATGCAAATGGTTAAACGTCTTGAAATTCAGAATTTGTTTCAAATTTGTTGATACATTTTTATTTAAAATCGTTAAAAAAGAATTAACAGTAAAACATTTTTTTAACATAAGTGTAATTTTATTAGAAAGACAATTACACCAAAAGTTTTTAAGTTATAGTCTACGAATGACGATTTTTATGGTCTGAATAGGCTATACATAAGTGTGGAAAATCCAAGACAATATGTAAAGATAAAATTAAAAACCCAGTGGAAGTATGAAATAATCTGGAACAAATCTTCTAGCTTAAGCATGCAGTAAAAGTTTTGCTCTTAAGTAGAAGGTCGGTGTATGATCATTTTATCTTTCTTCTCTGTATAACCTCAAACTTTTATTCAATTCTTCTACTCAACCTATCCCATGCACTGTTTACCTCTTATTTTATTTATTTCTATTTACTACTTATTCTTCTTGCGTTAAAAAAAAGAAGAAAATCAGAGCTGAAGAATTACAGTTTTATTTTAAATAACGTTAAATAAATTTTAAGTTATATATTAAGTTATATTTGTATCTGGATTTAAAAAAGTACAAATTTAACCTATGGTCAGACAACCCTTTCTATCTATATACTTTATAGTATGTATCTCCTCCCAAACCTACCTGTTCAAACCTCACAAGGTTAAGGATGCCAATGCTCTGAACATGTCTCTTCCACAGAGCTCTAAATACCCTCCACCAAATATAGTTATAACCGTAACAGTCTTCAATAAATATCTTGACCTTAAACCCTTTAATATATTTTAATATCAACCCCTCACCCAATTCCTTTTAGATATTTTGTTAAGGGGCCTTTTTCAACAAACCAAGTGTCCTGTCAACAGACCAATCTCCATGATAAGGAGCTACTGTTCAAGTACCCTTTGTCTTGCTTCAATAGGAATACTCTACAGTCTCCTAGTTTGACTATTCTTCATCCATTCCGTCTACCTTTGTGAGTACAGATATAATTAATCAATCTTGAAACAATTTTTAAAAATTCATTCAACACAAACTTTACTTTGAAAAGGAATAATAAAATGTTTTAACTCAATTGACTTTTTCACAGTTGAAAATGAAAATGAAACGTATCAAATACACATATAATTAATTTATCCAAAGTTTAGGGAATTCTTGTCACTGAAGCAATTACTGGTAACGAGTTGCTACATTATTCACAATAAAGTTGATACCGACTTGTATTGATTATTGATAAGACTAATTACGCATGCGCATTACAATTTTAGGCAAAATATTTACTTTGCCATTGAAATTATTATCATGGCAGTAATTTTATGTAATGTTTGGTTTGAAATAAATAAAACAATTTTCCTTTCCTTACCTTAGTTGTATTATTAAGACAGGTTATCTAAGTTAAAATTCGTTTATATTAATATAATCAACTAATATTAACATGAAATACTCTTTAAATTCTATATTACTACTAAGAAAATAGTCATATTTTTATACAATTATAACGACTCATATTACGTTAATACGGATGCGTCAACCGATTGTGAATTTTGTTATTTATTGTTTACTTCGATGGTTAAAGTTTCGTTTATTAACACCATCGTGTGATTTTATGTTTGAATTTTGCGGTTAAAAATTTAATTATTTCGTAATTTGTATAGCGATATTTAACGATTAAATATTTGTTTATTTATAAATATGTTTAAAAAGAGACCGTTCTGAATACACCTTGCTTTGTGCACACAACTTGATGAACTTGGTATTTTTCGTTATGGTTAAAAAATAAATTGCAATCTTAAATACTATTTTTCATTATCAAAATAAATTTTTAACTGAATTATTTTCAACATATTTTAAAATTTCCTAATGATCACCTTTTCATACATTTATAGGTTTGTACTCTTTACCATGCTTCACTTCGCTCGAAGTCTCTGATATAATCGGCATCCTTATGAAGCCTTATTTGATAATGAAATACATCCATATTTTCTGTTTTTTCCTTCCCTTACACTCTAGAAAAGCCTCGAGTACACACCAGACTAACCTTTTTCATCACGTTATATGTTTAGTACCAGTTTAAGCATCCACAATCAAAGAACAATGTTTCAACTCTAACCTAGTCAGAGTTTTCATGACATCATGGTGAATGTCAGAGCAAATCACCACCTTACTAATTATATGGACACTTTATTTGAATTAATCCTCTTATAATTACTTTTATTTACAGGCATATAATATTTTCATTAACTTACCCCCCCCCACTAAGATTAGTACTTTCGTGTGTATAATAGAGATAACTAATGTTAAAAAGCAAAACAAGGATAATAATATTTTAAGCACATTTTGCAGCGTTGAATGCATACTATAATAGAACACCGAATTGTTATCAAATGACACAACCACAGCTCCCATACATTAACATAACCCACAATATTAATCCCGTCTCTTACATACATGAGGTTAAATATAGGTTCACAACACAGAGGTAGACATTAATGTGCTAATAAATCTATGAACCAGGCGAGAGTGTATTCAGGCAAGTTGTCTTCATTTTATGGAGTTAATTGTGCTGGTTTATAAAAGGATAGAAATATATTGTTATTGTTTATGTTAAGAATGAATGAAACTTTATTGATTTTAAGAAGCACATTCTTATAGCATGGGTATAATAAACATCTTTACAAACAAAGAGAGAAAAATATAAGCATTTTTATAATATAACTGAAGTGTAAGTCAAAACATTTGCTATTTTGGCAGATGAAGAAAAACAAAATCAACAATGAAGAACAAGTCTTTACAACATCAAAAATTAAAAACATTTATTGATAAGACATACCCCTTTATTAAAAATGTATTTTAATACTGGCAAATCGAAAAGACAGAAATATACAATATAAAAAAAATACAACTCTAAACATCAGTCACTAATAAATGGAAAAACAAATATTTACAATACTAATACGAAACAACTAAAAAATACACTTGTATAATATAAAAGTAAACAGACGAGGAAGAAGAAGATGAAGATGATGTGACATATTCTTTACAGCTCATTCAAAAGAGTGTACAAATTGTTATCATTCTGTTCTTTTCTATTCTATTTTTCTATAAAGAAGATTAAGTCGAAATATTAAAACATTTGTAATTTTTTTCAATATATATGGCCTATATTTGTTTATGTGTAATGCTCGAAGCTAATTCAGGGGTGATTAGGTTAGGTTAGGTTAGGTTATAGAGGTCAAAATAAAGAAAAAAGTGTACGGAATCTCTTCTTTTACCAGCTATCTGCAATTTTGTTTTTTTACAAAATAATTTACATCTCTAGAAAGGGTTAACCATTAAAAAAAAAATTAACTCACTAAAGTAATTTTAGTTTAAAATGTTTAAATGACCGCCATTTTGAAATGTATTATTATAAAAAGGTGATTATTTGTTTCAAACTGGATACGTACATTATGAAGTACTGTACACAATTTCAACTCTATCGGTAAAGTATAGTTCTAGAGATATAAATTATTTAGTAAAAAAATAAGAAGAAAAAAAGGTGGATAGTTGGTAAAAGAAGCGTTTCTGTACATGTGAATAAAGGAACTTTTTTCTTTATTTTGACCTCTATAACCACCCTCTGAATTATCTCCGTCCATTACAGAAACACCCTCTATACACATATCTTATATGTGTATTAATTTAGATATTAAGCCGTTTGGATTTTCCATAAAAAAGAAATTAGATATAAAAATTATGACGAATGTTCTCTCCGAAATCATAGAGGGAGTTTTAATTAAAAGAGTTATAAAGTGAAAAGTTACAGTATATTTGTGTAATTATTATTCCACTGGCTGTGGGAACAAGTCAGTTGGTAGTACAATAAAATATCACTTCACGAAAATTAAATGTGTGCTACGAGTCTCTTCATTAGGGTTTTAAATGATTACAAATAAAATATTGGAGATTTAAGTTGAAATATTCGATATTTTAAGTCTGCATTTACGTCATATTTTAAAAATAATAATGTGGAAAAAGGAAAAAAAAAAAAAAAATTGGTATGAATTTCTCTAGATTAATTCATGTAAGTATAAGTTATTTAAAAACAATTTAATTTTTGATTTCAAGTTATATTTGCTTCATTTTTTAAAGTTCATGTTTGAAGCTAATTAGTCTTTAATAATTAAAATATCAATTAAAGTTATCAGTTAAGCAGGTTAGTAAAATACATATTAATGAATACGGTATAAAATATAACTGTTTAAATATCTGCCATTATAAGTACGAGAATAATAATTTATTTAATGGGTAAAGTTGGTGATCAAAAGCCTGTTTCGTAAAAATTATAACCTATAAACTGATCAATAATTTTGTACATACGCAGGAAATTATATTTCATAAAGGAAAAAAATCTTTATTTGTGAAATTGTATTATATATTATAAGTCAACTGATGTTGGTTTACGCTGTGATTTAAATAAATTCGATTATTTAGGTTATTTATCTTAATATATATTGCTGTTACTAAATGTTCAAAACTAACAAAAAAATCATTTTCAACGTAAATTCGTTAAGAAAAGTATTAGAAATGAACATTAAAGTGTTTGACAATGTACAGGGAAACAAAGGGAAAAGCTTTGAGTGAAGGGAGTATGTTGCATCCATTGGACTGATTAACAGTGATAAAGACTAATGAAACTTTCTTTTTATTTGCCATTAGCTTATTAAACGTCTCTGAGTGTTTTATATTTGTTCGGAAGTCGCATCAGGGCCAGGTTTTCTACAGGTTTTCAATTCCTGCAGCATTAGCCGGCCCAAAGATATCATATTATGTCATATACGTGTATATATGTATATAGTTTTATAATAGGGTGAACAAAATGTATGTTATACACGAAAATTTACGAAAGTGGACTTATGAAAGTTTTCAGTTTGTCATCCTGTTAATGAAGGCTTAAATGGATGAACCGGTTTCCATAAAGTGTGATATGTTAACAAGGTTTTGTTAAATTTTAACATTAAAAATAAATAATTTTCTTAATAAATACAATTCGGTTATATACTTATCTAATATAAAAAACAAAAACAGTACATAACATTTTCTAAAAATTTAACCTAATGTTTTGGTTGCAACTTCACAAAAAATATCTTGTCTGGAGTTATTAGGCAAAATTAAAATGAACCAATTATGAAAGTGGAATAATCAAAAATTGCCTAAAGCGATTTTGATGAATGTGATCATGTGTATTTCTTTTAATCCCGTCCTTTATTTTCTTTTTCATAAGTCTGGCAGTCTGGTTTGAGTTATAGAACTACAAATTTAATTGATGTATCATAGGCCTTTTGTTTTGTATAACGTTCATATCCACTGTGCTTGTAATATGTATTTTATACGCTTTAACTTTAGTGAAACAATACGCTGGTTTTATAAGTTTTATTTTATGATGTAATCTTATATGTTGAATGAATCACATCACTGGTTCTATATAAAATAGAATGGTTCTATATATTATAATGATAAAATTGTCATTGTGGGAAGTTGCATCTTAAACCTTTTAAAAAGGAAAGTTCTAAAGTTGATGCCTACGGTTTGTAAAATCACCTGTTATTCCGTTCTTTCTAGTCGAACTTTATTCCAAGTTATTGAGCTTTCATATTCAAATTTAATTTAAGTCCCAAAGAAGAATACATTTTCATTTCCCTACCTTTTCATTTAATCAATTTCTAATTATTTTTTGTCAATTTTCTAAATAATTAAATTAACCCTAAGGCGGTGATATTTCAATTAATTATTTTTGTCAACTGTTAATTAATTATAGAGTGTCTCTGAAAAAGTTTTTTAAACATCAATGAAATTAAATTAAGTTAATTTAATTATTTTCAGTTGCAAAATACATCCTTTGAGGTGATACAGTCCCTAAAGACGGAATTTAAATTTTTTAAAAAATATATATTTTGGAGTATTGTGGAAAAATTTTTAATTTGGGACACATTTTATTATTTTTATTATCTTTATTTTGATTTACTCTCTACTTTTTTTTCAAATGATTCCCTATCTGAAAAGCTTTCTTCTGACGAAACTTATTTTAGTTCATGTTTAAATAAAAATTTAATACTTTTAAGACACGAATACTGTAGAATTGATATAAAACCCAGTCGCTTCGCTTCAAAAAATTGCGTAAGTGTGCCTCATAATTACGTGTGCAAGCGAAGCTTTAATGGCTGGGATCAAAGTTAAATGTTTTATTAATAATTCTGAGTAATTCTTAAATTATGTGTTACGTTTTACACTTACTTTATCATATTTTATGTAAATGTGATCAAAATCGGTGGAGTCGATGTTGGAAAATATATTTTTTCATAACAGCTTCAGCGTTTGTTAAAAAGTTTGTATCGACAAGACCCGAAAGTTGTTTGGGGTAGGTCTCTAGACGCGTACTATAAAAGGGTATAGTATATTTTGAAAATGTTCTACTCAAGGGTGTTTTTTACCCCTAGAGCATATCCCTGGATCCAAGAAGCCTAAAGCTATGAATTATTTAACGTGGTTTGGGGTAAGTCTGTTGACGCGTACTTTTCATGTTATTTATGTATAATCTTATAATTTTAATATTTCATTGTCGTTACAAACTGTAACAAAGAGCTAAAGTTGGATTATTTTAAAGTGTTCAGTGTTTGTTTATGTCTTATTATTTTGCCTGACGAAGTCAACTGTGTTCGGCGATACAACGCTGTAACAAGGCCTACAACTAATAGACTGTGGACAACAAATAACTTATTTATGTTAATAACCATTGTTGATAGCCTTGGAATTACTTAAATTTATAACAAACCTTGTTGCAGTCAAAAGTAGTACTTGAAGCAATTATTACGCTACATGTTTCGCTACCACCAGCAGCATCATCAGGCTAGTTAAAACACTTTATTTTACTAATTAATAAACAGTACATATACAGACAATAAGTAAAAATAAACCTTGATTCATGTAACAGATCCAAGATGACGAACAAAAATGTTAAACCTAAAGGTAATATTTTTAAACTATGTAGATCCGCATTTGTTTCTGTCTCGATATACCCCTCAGTTATGCAATATAAAGCCTTTTACATATTTAGATATCACTCTGTATTATTAATATATATTTAAACAAGTAGTTTTCTAGATTATAGCAAACATGATGCTCTTAAGCAGTGACAAAAACATTTAAAAATTGTGCGACTTGTACAGTCAATGTAGTAAATACGTAATTAGATTTTATTTAAAAACATTTTATATTATATAATATTCTGTAAGTGGACTTTAATTAGCTGGCCGTGGCTGAGACACACTTAATATAAGCACTTAATATAAAATATGGTTTAAGGTATTTAAGTCACTACAATTTACTGGAAAAGGTATTTATTATAAAAAAAATATTTACTACAATATACATTTGTTTAGCATTCGAGATATAACTTGATATCCTTCATGTCGAATTTATTTTGTATAGTTTCTTTTCATAAGGTATTCACAGGAACAGACAACTTTAATATTGAAGATATATTGCATAGAGAGGGGATGTTGAAAACAAATATTTCACGGAAACCTACCTACCACACAGTTTTTAGTAAGATAACCAAATTGAAATCTTTGACAATGAACACACGAAGATAGCATTTAACTGCCATTGTACAACCACGACTTGAATTTTATAGATTACCCATTTTTTATTGATGTTTAAAACGAATATGTTTTATATGTCCTTCTTTATTATTAAAAATACAAATATGTATTGAGGACGAGATCCAAGATGAGTCACTTGACGACCCCACCTGAGAGATCGATCAAAGATGCAAAAGAAATGGATTAGTATAATTAAATAGAATGTAATATAATATAGAAAGATGGATAATTAAATAAAACTTGCTTCAATTTTACATAAACTAATTATAAGCGAAGATTGTATTGAGTGAAGTAAAGTTTTTATAAGGCTGTTTTACAGGATCAGCTGACAAAAAATTGTTTGAAAGTTCCTTCACACTCACTTTTTCAACCTCTAATTCTGTTACGTTTGACGCCTTGAATTTACAATTTGTAAATGTACCGTCAAAAATTGATTCAAATTTACTTTCTTAAGTTAAATATTAACATTTGTAATTAGATTTTTAAAACAATGTAAAATATAGCCGTCGCATGGAGTAGCCGCCAATGTAAGAGACAAGAACGTGAAGCCTCGCTCAAGAACGTGATATGTGATAACATATTCCTTAAACGAAGGAGACAAAATGTCACGTGATGATCACGACTGGAATCTTAAAAAAATTAAATTGATTTCAATATCAACAGTTGAAAAGTACATGTTAGTAATAGTATGGACCTTCAGTATTACGATAGTGTGTACGGAGGTGACAATACCGAAGGTCCCTAGCTGGATCTACACATTTTTCATGTAGAGAGGTTAGAACTAGAATCCCTTCTCTTTCATTTTTCTTACAGATCTCCTATGAGCAACTTTTCTTCTTTTCCGACCTATATGCTGTTAGAATGTTCGAGGTCTAGCGGGCTTTATTTTATTTTGTTGCATAAGGCGATAATAACAGAGATTTTTTTACATTAAAATAAAAGTAGTACTATGGACTTTGATTTGATTAGAAGGTAAAATAATTAATTGAATATCACTTACACTTTTCCGTCATTAAATGTTGTAATATAGTAAATATTTACAAAGCAACTGAAATTTTTCCTCATACAATATTGATTTTATTAAACGGTACATATATTCCAACAATGACTGCATTTTTATATAATGTTCTGTATAATAACCTTCAGTTTTACACGGCCTAACATTGTAGAGTTGCACTGAGAAAGTTATTCTAACAACAACAATACAACTTAAAAACTTCTTAAATAAATTGCTGTCGGAGTTTAAGGGTGAACTGAGATACTATAAATATAATCTCCCCAAGTCAAGGGTTGTTGATTCTTGGCACAGTAAAGAGAATCCAGTCGCCTAAAGTTTTTTCTTACATTTTCATTTGGAAAATCCTGCTTCATCTAACGTGTACACTAGTTATTTTTCTTAATCATATATATATATATATATATATATATATATATATATATATATATATATATAGTGATAATATACGATACTACTGTATCTGTATTAAAATTAATATTTATTTAATGTTTCTCACAATTATTATGGAAGCAGGTTTTTTTTTTGTAATTAAATAGACATTCAAATAATGTCAGTATTAGATTTTTTGTAAGATTTTCATTCATTGTATTGTATATTCTATTTTGACAACGATTGTCAGTCAAATGATATTTCATTTTATAAGTTTATCTTAAAGAAAAATAGGAGTAAAACCAGTTTAGTATTTTAAGTTAGTCAAATAGTTATGTACTAAACATATAGAAATGTATATATTGTTGGAAGTAAATATAATTAGAAAGTTTAATCCTTTGAAATATTTTTGAACATTATAAATTCTACCCAATCTTGAAAGTAACTTTAAAATTTAAAGAGATTATATTTGCTGTAGGCCTACCTTACTTTTAGCGAAATGTTCAATATATGATGAATAGAAAACAATCTTTTTATAACAAAAGTAAGGACAAGGTATAAAAATAACGTAGGAAGAAAAATGCTTTCAATTATTACTAGGAACCATACAAAAATTGGCATTTAACCAGATTTTGTATTATAAAATTTATTGCTAATTTTTAATTTGAGGAGTTTTAAATTAACTGTTTAACTAAACAATAAATGTGAACGATATGGAGCGATATCATTGATAGTGGAATACGTTAATCGGTTTGTATAATAATGTTTTTATACCTCTCATTTTACAAAATTTTCAAGACGGCGGATCAACAAGTTAAAAAATTGGTTTCGCTATAGTTAGAGGTTGAAGAAAATCTTTTGACAACTTTTTCAGGGAATATATTCTTTTATCATGCGATCCTAACAGGTTATTTAAAAAAAACAGCCAATTTTCAACATTAAAAAATATTTGTACAATCTTTTACATCATCTGAAAAAAAGCTCTCGTGTTATTCCCCCGATTTTACTACTTTTTATGTGTAAAATAAAAGGGTTAATAATATGGGTAAAAAATAAACTATAAAAATATATATTGTACATTTCACAATTAAAAAAGCAAAGTTTATTTTTATTATGTATATGCTCTAAATTTGACCAATCTTAATAATAATTTCAATCGTTTAAAAATGTAAACAAAGACCACTGACACTATTTTGATAACATCTTTTGTAAAGTTTTGTTTACAGTGGCATACATGAACACATAAATTTGTTGTTTTACCTAAAATATAGACCATTTTCTTAAAATAATAAAATATACAAAATGAAATAATAAATTTGTAAATAGCAACACCATATTCCTTTTTCCGAGATATTAATATAAAACAACAACCTAATTAATGAAATATCATTTGGTTTATTTAGACAATAATATTTCACGATGAATATTCCCTCGTGAAATCATAGAGATAGTCTTAATTAAAACAGTCACAAAGGACTGTGTATTTGTGAATTAATATTCAAACGGCTGATGGGAGAAGTCAGTTTGGGAACATATTACATTACACTTTATAAAAATTAAAGTTAACTACAAGGCTATTCATTAAGTTCAACAATTATTACAATGAAAAAAAAAAGGGGGAAAAAAAATGCAAGACATTGGTAGAGATTTGAATTGTGAAATTGTGCAATATTTTGATACTTACTTCTTACTTCTTGAGTCTCGATGTCTCTCATACACATGGGCACCCTTCCAAAGGGTGGCGTCTCTCAGACAATGTTCTGGAAGAAACCAGCTTCACACCATCATCAAATCAACTATTTTATCTCCTTTTTTGTTACCGCGCAGCCCACAATGTCCCGGGACCCATTAAAACCAGATTTTTGTTTTGTTTTGTAGGTTGCTCAATATTAGATGGATTTCGATTACTCGGCTTATATTGCTCCAAGAGTTGAAATGCACTTCTGGAGTCGCTGAAGATACAGACTTTTCTTCGCTTATGGTTGGATGTGAGTGACAGCTGCGTTGATAGCTAGAAGACAAGCGTCTGCTTGATGCTGAGTTTGCTGGCATAAAGTGTGACTCGCATGTGCCTTCGATGAAAAACCTTCTCCAGATTTTGAACTGAGTCGGTTCAGTGATCCAACAGTGAAGATTTTGTAGAAGTGCTTTAGTTGTTATTCATGATTCCATTGCAGCCGTTTTTATGTATCTCGGGAGGACCTTTCTTGGAAACATCACCAGCTGATGTTAGGTGGAAGGAAGGTCCAAGGAGGACTTTAATTTACAAGTAATATTTTGATATTGGGAAATGTACATATTTATCGGCATAAAAATATAATGTTGAAAAATGTAAAAAATTACAAATATATAAATATGTTTGTGAATGTAAGAGACATTGCTTGAAATTGCTGTGTTAATATGAAATTACATATCTACAAGAATTTGAAATACTAATTTTAATGTTATTAGTATCATGCCGGAAATTATATTTTCTGTTATACGATTTATCTAGAAGCAATGACTTCAAAACTTTCTGTCACACAAGAATCTAGTCTTTTTACCCAATCGATTTTTACTAAATGGTCAACGACTCAGACACTGGTGATTTGCCTATACGAGCGACAATAGCTTTCCACCTTCTCAGTGGCTGTCCACCACACACTATCTTAATCTTTTCTAACTGATCTTTCATCCTTGTTACTATCATAATTAAGCGAATAACTTTCCTTTTGGTATTTTTAACCTTAAAAAATATATAAATGTTTATCCCTGTATTTGTATACAATATGATAAATTCTTAACGATCTTTTAAATGTATTCTAGGGATAATGATCAGAATGCATGATGTATGTCACCATCCTATGTCTTATCATTAAGCTGTGTTGACATTGTAGATTCTTTTGTAAATTTACACGATGAAGTTAGTTTTAAAAGTAAAAGCTACTGCAGGATGGAAACACACATATCTTACTCTTGTTTCACTAAGAAAACACAATGCATTACACTACGTCTATAGTTTTATAAATGTCAAAGATGTGTGGACGAGATGGGTTTTTCTTTATTTATTCTTTCTTTTATACAATATTTGTATTTTTCTTATACATTCCAGTTTTAAATTATATTATTAAATTTAAATTTATCACAAATCATTGAATTAAAAAAAATCTTTTTAAAACAAGCTGTTAGGAATATTTGTTTTCCAAAGTAGAAAGTCAGTAAATTATGGTAATTTAAAGAACTTAGGTCAGATAAATGCCGTTTGCGTCGGGAATGAGTGTTTAGTGAACTTCGCAACCAGCAATTGTCACCATTCTTAGCTCTTAATTTTACATTTTTGTGGGTCAACACCGTAAATTCTTGAGCTCCCATGGTGATTGAAATCGAAACGTTTTATAGTAAGCCTGACCACTAGGTACCACAAACTGGCTCATATTTTAAAAGAAGATACTGCGATTAACTTGAACAATATTAAAGGCTGACATGATTATTAGACTTTTTAGAGTTATACTATGAACGGTTACTACTTCTATATTGTCTCAATATTATTTTATTTTATATTTAATGCGCTAAGAAATATCTGCGACAGTCGCGTATTTCTTTACTTTAAGGCCAAATTTTAATGATTGAGGTTTCAAATTAAACAGTGTTACCGTCAGATTTGCTGAATATTATTCATTTTACTTGGAAATATTTATTTGTTACATAACAACGTGACTGTTATGGGTAAATCACTTGTTTTACAACAAAAGCAATTTGAAACAGTTGTTATAAATTTTGAAATAATTTTCTCTTTTCGTTGAGAATTTCCAACAGCTGTTTTAAATTATTTTTAGGTTATTAAGATGTGTGTTGATTGATTGTTTACATCTTGCAAAATCAAAAGGTTTAAATTGTAAAATACGTTTTATTTTGTTTGAGAATTTATAACACCTGATTGAATTATAGGTTATTATTTATATTAATATTTTTATATTAATATATTATTTATAGGTTAGTGCTTACTTCATTTCTGTGGATTCGCGTTATGTTGTGATTGATTACTTAAATTTCGTAAAACTAAACGGTTTATATTTTTGTGAAATTGGCTTCGAATTTTTTAACTTGCAAAACTTAACAACATAACTGTATATACTGTATAGAACTGTCTTTATTTGTGATTTAACGCTTACATCTTGTAAAAGTTAAGGATTTTTATGGTTTATTGCTAATGTGTGACAATTGTGTAGGAGATTAGATATTCTAAGTTTTACACAGTATAAAAGAAACTAGCGGCCGCAAGAAGACCGCGTAAAAACCGTTGAAAATTTACTGATCGGATGATAATAATCTTCCATTTTTGGATGTAAATGTGTTTAGAAAAAGTGATAATTTATCGTTTAGTTATGTCGCAAAATATAATAAAAAGTGATACATCACTTTCACAGCGTTATCTGCAAAACATCAGGAGATGCAACAACCCACTGGCCTTCGCTTCGTCTGGAGCCGACGTTGAAATACCTCCTGGTTTGGACCCTTACTGTTTTAGAATACACGGTACTATCTACCACAAAATAAGCACCTTCTAAGCGTGTCTTCGTGTTCTGCTCGCGTTCGGTTATACATAATGAATACTACTGTAGCTATTCAAAACAGTTTTAATTCTTAACTGAAAAGTACTAGTTGAATATTAATATTCAGCAGATTGACTGATATAAAACAGATCATTTTATCAATACTATACCGTAACACAGCCTACGTTTATAAAATGTATATTCGAAATTAACGATAGAAGTAGGGCGTAGACAATATCTTTTATAATTTTGAAGTTTTTAAGAAGGAAATAATCAGTGAATTTATCATTGCGCCATTAGTAATGCACCTCCAGCTGCTATTTCATTTGAAATAAAACAGATATTATCATAATTAAATATTCATAAAATTTGTAAATGGTTGAAACTCCTGATTAAGAATTAGTTCGAAACTTTTCTATTTATTCTTTTCATATTAATCGGTTAATGTTGTTTAAATTCCTGGCGTACAGTCCTCCTGGAAGGATATAAAGGACGTGAACGTAACTTTTATAATCTATAGCCAAAGATTAACAATTTACAATGGTCTCAGAGTTGAGGCACATACACAAGAGTTAAAAGTGTACATATAAACTTGTTTCTTCCTGTGATATTTGCTATATTTCTATCAATAAGCTCTACTCTAATCCTATTCATAACTCAGTTGAAGAATCTGCTCCACTCATATTTTACGAACTTAGATTGTCTTTTTTGATTTCTAAACACGCCTGAAAGATTAATTGGAGATGTTTTGGTTTAATATTAAAGTTACAGTTTAAATCTAATTTATTTTAAAGTAAATTTTATAAATATAAAGATTAATCATATGTTAAGCAAATGTCGAAATATTGAATAAACACAATAGAATTGTTATCAAATGACACAACCACAAACATCATTAACCCAACCCACATTATAAATCCCGTACTTTACAATTCACGAGGTTAAATATAGGTTCACAGTACTGTACAGACATTAATGTACTAATAAATCTTTAAGGCAGTAGAGAGTGTATTCAGACTAGTTGTCATAATACTGTGGAGATTAACCTGGTGTTGACAACATATATATAAATTTAATGTCTTGAATTAACCAATTTGTTTTTTATACTCTTATTTATGATTTACATAATACATGATTTTTCTAGTAAAAAAAAACAAACAAAAAAAAACAACAATTATGTATAAAATTATTTATTTATTGGAGTGCTTGACCTATATTAGGATTTTTTTTAGAAGTGTGCATACTTTTAATTCCCTAACTTAATTCTACTGCTCTTAATTGTATAATTCACAAAAAAACTTTTGTGTTTTCCCGCATCATTTAACATCCGATTTTACGTTTTAAAATGACTGATAAACTATTATAGGTCACAAATTAAATAATATGTACAGAATTCTACTTAAAGTAGTATAGTGTTCATCTTATATTTTCGAAAAGTAAGAGTTTTTTACAGCTAGTAAGTTTAAAATTTGAGCAATATTAATTTGTATGTGTTTAAAAAAATACAGTTGAGACTATTTATAATCGTACATGAGTGTGCATTTTTGCAATTAAATATATTTATTTATTGTTTAACCTACGATATAAACAATTGTATGCATTAAATGAAAAGAGAAATCGTGGATATATAACTAGTTTAGTTTGTACTATATCTCTTTTTAAACATATTTCAATACAAGAACAACTTAATATCTCAGTTTCAATGCATATTGATTTGTTAAAAAAAAAATCGTGATGTATGTTCCTTCCTGAAATCATAAAAAAAATTTTAATTAAAAGATAAGGGGGAATGGTCGTGTTTTTGTGTAATTAATATTCAACTTGCTTTGCGGAGAAGTGAATTGGGAACTTAATAAATATCACTTTATGAATATTAAATATATATTACTAGTATGTTATTATTAAGTATATAAGCCCTATATTACTTTTATGTTAATATGTATCTATATACAATTATTATTATTTAAAAAAATATGAGTTCAAAATTTTGGACTATTTCTATGTATATATATATATATATATATATATATATATATATATATATATATATATATATATATACACAATTATAATCAAAACACAATTACAATTATATCATATATGGATATAAAATTTAACATTGAAAATATAAAAAAATTACAAAAATAAAAGCGATTTTTTAAATAAATATCTAGATTAATTCTTGCAATATTCCTTAGGTTAAATTTACTTGTTGATATTTTTTTGTGTTTTAAATGTTTTTGATAATTTAGAATTTGAAATATTAATTTTAAAGTTATCAATATAATTATTCAGACAAAATTTTGCTTCTTATTGTACGATTTGTATAACAAACTGTAAGTATCGGCTCCATAAACTGTTCTGTACACATTCCCCTTCATTTCCAATTAGGCTCTGGGTAGCCTATTTCTTTCCAAATAGGTAAATAATATTAGGTTTTTTTTTAGCATTTTACTATGACCGGTTACAATTTTGTTTTTATGACGATTTTAGATTAAACACATTATTTTAAGAATTTTTATTCTTGAATATTTTTTTGATATCTCTAACCGTTTTAGAAGCTACTGTCAGTAATATGTTTAAACATTTCACAAATGCAAACTGTTTCAAAGACGGTGTTTTATATTTCAAAAATCAAATTCAGGTGAAATTTAAACTAAAGCTAGGATGAAAAGTGTAATAACACTAATGTTATTTTTAAATGTTGTTTAGGCTGAGGAATAAATGAGTTATAAAAACGAAAATCATATATTTTTGGCAATTAATTGTCTTAATCCTTTTTCAACGTTATAATTATTTTAAGAATCTATAAATTACATACTGAGTGTCACTGAACTCTCTGATAACATTTTTAGGTATTTTTCCTGAGCCAAAGACAAATAAAAATATCATATTTAAAATGTTCAAACTCCTTAGTTATCCTTACAGCCGCTATTTTTGATTGCTCTGGCTGACTAGCCGTGGTGACTGCTTGACTGGAGATATTTTTTTAGTAGGCCTACATTGTTTTTATATAAATTGACCTTTTCTCGGTTATTATTTATCTGATTTAAAAAAAATTTACATTTTTGTGTTTGTATTTAAATTACCTAAAAAATGGTATTTGTAGTAACTTTTTTTACGACTTCCAGTTATTATACCTATTTAAGGTTAAACAATTTTAATGGCCGCCATTTTGAAAATTGTAATTGAACAGTTTAAGGAGTATTGAATATTTTAAATAAGATATTTTGATTTTTCTTTGGATCAGGAAAATGTGTAAAAAGGTTATCAGAGAGTTCAGGGACACTCCGTATAATGTAAATAAAAAATATAAAACCGTATATTTTAACATGCGGTTATTTATTTATAAAATAAAATTCTGTATTATAGTCTAGAATTACAATTTCAAAATCTAAAATTAACCAGGAAGAAGGGAATAGATAGGCTAATTTCTTTTATAGCTTTGAAGTTTTTAATATATAAATAATGAGTTGAAGGTGAATTTACCTTTGTACCATTAGTGATCCACCCTCTAAAGTGGCTTTCGCTGCAAAGTAAATAAAACAGTTATTATCATATTCCAATATTCATAAAATATGTAAATTGTTAAATTTCTTGAAATGAACAATTAGTTTGTAACTTTTCTATTTATTCTTTTCTTTTTGCCAATTATTTAACGATCATTAAAATAAGCGGTGCGCTGTGTTCTTTATGTGTATATTTAATTTATTTATAGTAGAAGATTAAAAATATACACATGTGTACATACTCGAGCGTAAAAAGTGTGTACAAGCATGGTGTATAGGTTTTGCTTCTGAGTAGAAGGATGAAGAAAAATAATTTATTATACAGGGTGATTGGAACAGGTGTGACCTTTGTTTTATTCTATAACTACAAAAGTTTACAAAACTTTGAAAACCTAAACTGCAGGATTTTTTAAATTAAAACTAAAGGTATTACCAACATTTTCATATCACCCACCATTTTACCAATATGGCGGTCAGCTCTGAATTTCTTATTAAAAGCTATTTTTAATGACGATTTTCGAAAAAAAAAATTGATTTTAAAACTTTTTTTTTCTTGGATATTTTGTAAACTTAAATGTTTCAAAAATTTGCAAATCTAAGCTATTTTTAGAGATAATTTTTCAAAGTCAGGTTCATGTGAAATTTAAACTAAAGCTAGGGTTAAAGGTGTAATAACACTATTGTTATATTTATATGTTCTTTAGGCTAAGAAATAACAATGTTTTCGATAGAAAATAAAAAAAAATAATAACGTTTTTGTTGTTGTCTAGATCATCACAAGCTCTTTTTTATTACAAAATTCACTATACCTTGGGAATTAAGCACTTTTAATACATTTGATTCGTCTATAATATCTTATTCACAAGGTCTAATATATCCAGTAATCAAGAATTGGTCTAAGCCAGTAGTTGTTCTACACAACACTAGAAGAGATGTACAAATACGAACGCTTTAGGAAGCGTTTTAAATGACTTTTTTTGAATTTCTTTAAAAACTGATTTGTTAATTTTGTTTTTATGAACAAAAATAAATGTTAAATTCTCGAAAATCTTACCATTTTTTTTAGTCCTGCCATGTGATTAAAAAAAAAAAAAGTTTGTTTCAACTGTAAACTGTTTTAAACTTTTATTTTCATAAATTGGAGTGCTACTTAAACGGTTGAGATATCAAAAAATAGTCAAGAATAATTAAGTCTTGAAATAATGTGTTTTAACGAAAATTTCCATAAAAATAGGGATTCCTATTATAATTTAGTGCATACCACCATATTGGAAAGATCAGATGATATGAAATTTAGTTTTTATTCAAAATATTCTGAGGATTATTTTTAATTATTTTTTGTAACTTTTGTATTTATCGAATAAAACAGTGGTCACACTTATTTCAATCACCCTGTATTTACCTGACTAAGCTTAACTCTATTCATTACCTTCTCTACAAACCAATTGGAGAATCTTCTCTACTATTTCACTCATTTTTATTACTCTAGATTGTCATTTTCTTCAATAAAGAGGAATCGTTATATTTTTAATACCGTTTACAAGTTAGTAGTCACAATATATCTGTATTTGAATATATTATTTTGCATATATTAGTGTTTGAAATGTTCTGTGAATATTCTATAGGTTATATTCTTAACAGTTAATTTACCATTGTTTAATCTTGTAATGTATTGATGGCTCAAGATTGGATCTCATTTTGAATAGCGATTTAAATGTGCTTCAGAGGAAACCCAACCTAACCTAACCTAACCTTTTAATTGATTTTGTAGATAATAAATTTAATCTGAAAAATGAATAATGATCCACCACTAAATTAGGAAGTATGATTGTTTAGATAAATAACAATGAAAACTTCTTTCATAGTTATTTTACCATATTTCAATGATACCTTATTTGGAATAAGAATATAAATAAATATATTCAATAATATTGTATAGTTATAGAGAATACTAAAAGTCCCCGGATGGTGTAGTAGTTAAAACATTGCTTCACGAGTAAGAAGTTGCAGGTTCATCACAGTCGGGGCTTAAACGTTATCCAAGGTCGTGAGAATAATTAATTGGGAAGCTACTAGTGAACTCTGGTTGAGAAGACTAGAACAACGGCGACGGGAGTTTCAATGTGCTAACCACACATTATCCGACTGAAAAACCGTTTTAGCAGAAGTAGACTCTTCATGAGCTGTCGCAGAATAGAGTTTAGTTTAGTTCTTGTAGAGAAACCTTACGATCCAAATTTCTTTCCACCTGGTGAGTATTAAAAATTTTCGTGATTTATTTTATAGTGTATAACGTAAAATAAAGGGTTTAAAAAATGTTCAATCGAAAGTTAGATTTTTATTTTATAACAATGATTAATCTATATTAATGCATTTCAAATATCAAGTCAATAAAAAATGATATTTTAAGGAAATTTTGAAGTATCGTATGTCATGAATTGTTATCAAATGACACAACCAAAAACTCTCATCATTAACATAACCCACACTATAAATCCTGTCCCTTACATACATGAGGTTAAATATAGGTTCACAACACAGATGTAGACATTAATGTGTTAATAAATCTATGAAGCAGGCGAGAGTGTATTCATTCTGTGGAGATATTCCTGCTGTGATAACCTATAGAACGTCAAGTTTAATGTCATCAATTCACAAGTGTTTTAAGATTTAAACTTTAATTTCATTAACGCTAGTAATATAGTTATTGTGGAAAAGGGACCACTTCAAATATCATTGATTAATTTGAGCGATACAAAGAGATAGACAGGGAATGAGATATATAGCTATCTTAGCAGTAAATACATGATAGTAATATTATGATTTTTTATAGGATAGTCGTTGATTGTATTATAAGATTAATTACTTATTTCATGTGTATATAACTTACATTTTTCATTGTTGAATCTTATAATACAGCATTCTGAATACTAAAAAAGCAATTTTCTCCCTAAAATAACAATATTTAGTTACATTAAAATCTTTGATTTGTATTTTCTCATTTATATAGATATATTAGATCAGTTGGATTGAGTACCACGTCGCTCCTCCCACTTTTTAGGTAGGCGGGGAAACTGGTCTGGCCAATATGGAGGGAGGAGGAGGTCTACTTACGCTTGAGTCTTTATAAGACGTAGTCTCACTGTTACATTTAGTTTAGTATTGGTTTATATCACCTGAGGATGGTAGCTATGTTACCGAAATGTAACGTTAATTGTGCTAGTGTTTTATTTGTAGTTTGGGGATTACTTCTTTCATATTTATAACAAATTAGATAAACTCTCACATATTTTCCCACACGGATTAAATTATAATATTATTTTCTTTAAATTTTACATTCCCTTTTCTGTCCTTGTCAAGTGATTTCAACAACAACATTACAAATTGAAAATTCACCTCCGAAATAAAATGATGTTAGACTATAAGGGTGAACTGAGATACAGTACTATAAAATAATCTCCCCAAGTCTAGGGTCGTTGATTCTTGGCACACTGAAGGAAATCTAGTCGCCCAATGTTTTTATTACAATATATAGACCTATTCTGTGAGTTCTAAATAACATTCCCGTAACATTTCTTTGTCATATAAATAATAATTTATTATGCGTAAGATTAATCATAGCATATGTTATAATCTGTATTTATACAATGTTTCCCAACCGTACGGAAAGTCTACTCGGTTTTAATTAGACATAAGAAATTCAAATCATGAACTTATGATATTATTAGTTTTAGCTGTATTGTAAATATTATAAAGGTTTCATCAAATTTTATAAAGCAATTTCAAAATTTTAATTAGGATATTGTAAAACTTGTAATCAAGTTTGGCTAAATTTGTTGTGTAACGCGAGCCTCCAATTCAGTTCACAGGGTTAAAGTACAAATTGTTGATTAAAAAAATAAAAGAAACCTATATTTTCTTGGAAGTAATAAAGGTAAAAATAAATTAAAATCTGTATTAATGGAGAGGCAGGGTGTGCAATGAAAACGTACAATGTTAATTGAAGTTTTTATTTCATGCAATATAATTAATAAAAAAGGTTAAATTATAATTTGTTAATCATACATTCCAGTAATATAAATAGTATGTCAAAAATATGTGCCTTAAATCTGAGTAGTCATACTTAAGATCAAAATAACGAAAAAAAAGTTCCTCTACACATATGTCCGAAAACATTTCATTGTCAGTTTGTCAGCTATTTTATTATTTTTTTCAAAAATATTATAATAAGTTAGACAGTTGTTAAGTTTTTAATCAATATTTGTTGTAGACATTATTCATGCTACGTTTTAGCAGTCTATTAAGAATCAAAACTTTATTTCATTTGGCTGTTTGAAATTTTTAATATTGAATATCTGTAAAACCAATAACTTACAAAAAATGTAACCGGCTACCATTTTGAAATTTTATAAGGTCCTGACTCTTGGTATACTGGTAAAAATGTAGCTTGAAAAATGTATATTCTTTTCGAAAAAACACAAAATACATGACAGATAAATAGCGAAGGGATTTCAGCATATATTTAGAAGAACTGTTTTCAATGTTTTTATCCGCTGAATCAATTCTCTAAGTTAGAAATAATTTTTAATAATTTCCTATATTTAAAATTTATAATTAAAACCATAATATCACCACATAAAAAATATAATTTTGTTGTCTACATTTTAAAGTATTTTACTTCTTATTAGAATTATTTCTTCCATCTAAAGATTTCATCTTAAAGAAAACAAATTGCTCAAATTGTGCGTCTGCTGTGGAAGATAACACGGTATGAATAGAAATCAAATCTGCTTACAAAGCTTAGATTCACGTTTTTACGTCAGAAATCTGATTGTATTTCTTACCAAGTCGGCATACGTAAGGGGAATAAAAATAGGAAGATATTTGAAAAATAGTGAATTAAGTGAATATTAAAGAATATAATATGTTTCCTAAATAAAATAAATGCCTTACTGTTATAGATTTTACTCAAGACTTACCTTTATTCTGAGATTAATTACAGGTGTTTATTAAATCAATCATTTAATTATAAAGTGAAAACTTATAAATAAACTTAAATAATTAATTATACATTCCAAGTTTAACAACGATGTTTCCATCCTCAGTTTCATTCAGTTCGTAGAACGAAGATTGAAGATTTAGTCTTTGAAACATCTAGTTGCGGTGTTTTCCTGTTTGAAAGTCTAAGATTTTCATTAATTAAAATCAAAACCTTCTTTCCCCAATTATTTTTTACCTCCCAATATATCTATTACTGAAATATATTTATTGGGTTTGGTGAAGGCATTAATTTTTCCAATTATTGTGAAACTGTAATAAATAATATGACAATAGGAACGAGGTAACAAACTACAGCCTACTCAAAACGATTGTTTACGTTACTTAAAAAAAATTTAAAACGACATGATAATGTTTCAGAATTTTATAAACAAATTTCTGTTTTTAAATTTGATACTTTTTAAAATGAACATATTTTGGTGTTACTACACGCTATTCTGCTCTCTAGATTTTCTCGCAGATCTGTCTGGCAGAAAGGTTTTTATTTAGTTCAAACGTCAATTCTAAAGTCAGGAGGTTCATCTTTATTACTTACACCAATGGACAACACTGTAATTATTATAGTGACGTCATGAAGACTTTTTGAATCATTACCACAATATATTGAAATTATAAAGGCTCGTACTTATTTTTAAAAAAAACTCTGAAGTGCTCGTTTCGTGATAGTGATGAGTATGTCGTGGCATCTGGACTGTTTCGGGGGAGTGGTTTGAGCGATTGTGTTTTGTATTTTTTTGTATTATTATATATTTGATTTATATTTAAGTAGACTACCTATTTATTTTATATCCTGTAATAATTAAATTATAAGTATATTTTAAATGTTAATATATTTATTATTGTTGGGGTTGAGTGGAAAAGGGGATTCTGCGCTCCTAACTTTGCCTAACAAAATAAAGATTCCCCCCCCTCCTAAATTGCCTAATAAAATAAAATATTATTCATAATTTTTCCTCGCAAAATAAAGATTATGAGAATACATTACGCACCATCAGGATGTGTAGGTTATCCGCGGTGTGTATTACTCCCCTGTTCATTTGAAATATTTTTTAAACTCCCACCTCCTATCTCTATATCTTTATAACCCCTACAGAACCACCTGGCGGTTTTAACCATTATGGGAGTTAAGCCCACATCCTCGGCGCGTTTTAGCCTTTCCACTCCTAATTAAATCACCCTCCGTAAGATCTTCTGCTTAGTATTCATAATTGTAGTAATAAAGTGATCAATGACATTCCATTTCTCCTCTGAGTCCAACATTGCAGTCAACTTTATTCCAGCTTCTACATACATTTTCTCCCTGTCTTCGTTCCACTTTTTGCACACAAAAAGAGTATGCCTCCTATCGCGATTCATTTTATTATATTAATTATTGTAACATTAGCTTTTGTTATTTAAATAGATAATATTTAACGTAATATATTGTTCTAATTAACAACCCTATCAATAAATCATACACACAATGTGTAAATACCACCACACCGGTATCGTTGACGTAATTGAAATATTGATAAAGTATTTTGTTTACATCGCTCTGCTGCAAAGCCAAAGGTAATTTCACTGTCATTAATTAGTTAGTTTTATTAGGCAATTACATTATCAGATTGTCTAAATATGTAAATTTATCGTTATGCTAACTTTAGAGAAATAATTTATTATTATTTTAATCTTCAATGTATAAGTGAGAATTTATTTTTCTTAAAGAAAACAAGTAGAAAACCAGAAAACAAGTATTGTCTTTAATAAAAATCAAGTTTTTAAATATTGTTAAATTGAAGAAAAATATTTTATTTCACTTATTTCTTTAAATCACATAACGACATCTGACGTGGTTTACTGTAACTATCGTAACTTTACTCTAGTTAACCCTTTCATTTTACTCCTTTCAGTATTGTACTACTATAAGTCAACTTCATTCAGCCTTTATAGTAGAGGCTGGATTCCATGTGGATTCCATTCTAAAATGTCTACGCTGATGTTGTACTTCCGTATAAGGGTATTTTTTTTTCTTGTTGTTAAATGCAAAAACACCTCGGTCATCATCGCCTTATAAAAAAAAGAAAGAGAAATGAATAAAATAAAGACCTCGAATAATCTAATTCGGTCAGTGTCGGAAAAGATCAAAAGTTGATCAAGAGAGAAGACAGGAAAGATGAAAGAAAGGGATCTAACCCTTACATGAAAAAAAGGTGTAGATCCAGGTAGGTTCCCTCGGGATTTTAAAGCCCGAACTAAGCAAAGTGAACCACATTTCCTTTCTTTAGTTCTCAGTAATGAGTTGTGAGCCTCATTCTTCTCATAGTTCCGTTTTTTAGTCAACGGATATCGAGTTTACTTCTACAGGAGTTATCAGCTAAGATTTGTAGGTTTTTGGTGAAATTGATGATACTGTTAAATATAAACCATAATATTTAAATATATTTTATATAACTTAACATAATATATATTTATTAATAAATACATCATTTGGAATAAGAAGTGATAACTCCAATAGCTGTGTTTAGCAGAAAGTTAAAAGATGCATTTCAGTTAATTCCAGAAATTGGCACAACTTACTTGCACTAAACATACTTCCGAAGAGCTACCATTAATGTTGTACTTTGCGCTCACCAATAAATTGAGAACGTGACTGAAATCGTAAATAAGTAATTTAGCAAAATGGCCTAAGCCTAAAGATAAACTAACATAGTGTTTTTCTTCAGCTTTAACCAGAAGTTATGGCGTGTTTTGGCAGTCGCTGGATAACTTCTTCTTAGCTAATTTTTCCTTGACAGTGGAAATCAAGGTTTGATTAGTGTATTTTTATTTTCATTTCATTTGTTTAAAGTATACCATACAAAACTGTTGAACTGAAAAAAGGAATTATAGCTTAGATAATGTCAACACCCTAAGAAATTCCGCGCATAGTATAGAGGAAAGACAACTGCCCCTCCAGGAAAATAATGGCGGTCACTTGGAACATCTAATAACCCTAACAAGTAAGAATTTGACTAATTTTAAGATTTTAAAATCTATTTTAATACCAAAGGAATTTTATGTATTTTATTTTGTTCTATGTTAAAAAACAAACAAAAATCGTAATTTAACCTCACCTAAACCTTGAATGAGCCTTATTTAATTAATGAACATATTAAATTAAAAAATTAGGGACCAATGGAATGAAGATATATGGCACAAAGTCTTGTCCCGTAAAGGCTTAACTCAAGTTTAAAATCGGAAAGCTCAGAAACGTAGGAAGAAGTCTTACTAGAACGAGCGGAATAACAAGTTTTAACAAATCTTTAGTTAAAGAACTTTTATAATTAAGAGTTTACGGTGTTTAATCCCATAGTTTTAATAATTTCTCAGATATAACTAGAGGCCTGTTTGATACACAAAAATTATGCGTATATTATAATTCTTTTAAAAGACATTTTTGTTTATTAGATGAGGTATTCTTCAAAATGTTACTCTATAAAGTAATACTTCATCTTATTTCTGTTAATATCTGTCCCTCCACTTTAAGCGGAACCCATGATTTTTGGACTTGTGAGATTAAGGACCTAAAAAAGTGAAGAGTTCATACTTCACTTAACGTTGTCCATAGTAGTGTATCCTCTCTGCAGTGTATTTTTAGTTTATTTATTAAAGCTAATATGAAGACGGGTTTGTACCTTTTGCTTGGTATTAGCTCTTAAAGTTACATTTATATTATATGTCACTAGTCTTACGAATCCCATTTAGAAGTTATTACTAAAACATTCATTATTGTGAAGGCAAAAGTACTGTAATTGAAGCAAAATTGTTATACTTGAAAGCAAAACATAAAATCGAACACTTTTTGTTTGTTGTAAAATGTACTTTCTGACCTATTTAAATAAACATAAATACAATAAACTATTCAAATCAGGTGAAAAAACATTTTCTTTAAGATTTATGACTGTCATTTAGTTTTTAGATCATATTAGCAATACAATAACGCCATTACATCGAAGTTATACTTACCCGCAATAGAAAAATTGTCAAACAAAGAAGCTCAAATCAAGTGACAAAATAATATATAATTGGACTTGGTAGTGCACGAAAGGACCAGGTAAATTAAGGATAAACCAGTTATTAAAGAAAAATAATCTGAATCTATACAATCGGAAGAAAGAGGCATTTGTGTGTATGTTTGTAAACTGTTGTAAGTTTATTAATTGAATGTGTGATGTAAATAATTAGTTTAATATTAACAACATGAAGGGGTACTTTATGATACAAGCTCAAAAGCAACGTTGTTTAATTAAAGTATAAGCTTATAAAATATATTATAAGTTGTGAGGTAATAGTTATAAGAGTATTTTAATTAATATTATATCGTTCATAAATAAGAAGACTTATATTTTAGATATTAAATTTTGGAGTCTTTAATATAAGCCTCTTAGCAATATAATTATTTTATTAATGTTATCTTAATTTTTGGTAATAAGGTTTATTTTATTTATTTATTATTTTTTTTTTTTTGGAAGGAAAAATGGAAAAATCTTTATGACTTTGTCCGGGGACAATCTGAGAAAAATAGAGTTTTAAGTGTTATTTGCTTAACTGTAACAGCAGTAACTACTTGTTGAAACTCCATAATAAGGATAAAATAAGCACTAAGCTACAGTTTCAAATGTATTTATTAACTTATTTAACTACAATTGTACTCACGTAGATGCCGCAAGGCGAAACAATTGTAGCTAAATAAGTTAATAAATACATTTGAAACTGTAGCTTAGTGCTTATTTTATCCTTGTTATTTGTTTAGTTTATTTACGGGATTTTAACATTTTAGTAAATACAATATTAAAAATTACAGCAGCTGCCATCAGTTCTCTTCCTCTATGTCTTCCTGACAAAAAGTCCCATTTCTCCAAGTGCCTAAATTCCATTGCTTCTATTATCCCATTCATTCACTCCTTTTCCTTCGTGGCGGATTCTAAAGGTTGCTTCTGGCATCGATCGTCAGACATCCTCATTAATTGTCCCAACCATTTGAGGGCTCTCCTCACAATCCTCTCAAGTATGGCTTTAGCTGCCTCCATTTTCCATAATTTATTTGTAATTTACTCGACCTGGAAAACTCTGCACTTCTCCTAAGATAGTCCAATTCTACAGCTCACAGTTTGCGCTTCAGCCTCGCCATTAACGTCCAGACTTCACAGCCATAGCGCATCTCAGACCACTACCACTTTACCCAATATCTTTTTACTTTTGGATGCGATATGGCAATCCCTAACCTTTTCCCTTTCTGAATACGAGGTCTTATCTAAGCTCCCCAAACAATCCCTAGTAATAGTCGATTAAATAAGTAAATAATTTTTAACGTTTTCACTGTATAATTGTAAAATTTGAACCCAATTTTAAAATAAACTCGAAATATTAACTTATACAAAAATTAAGTGAAAAATACAAATTAATACAATTTCAATATAAAAAACTAAAAGATTACAAGTTTTACAACTGGAACATTCACCCACGTACTGCTGTTAAATTGCAGAATGGCGACATTATTCTGTCTCTATTGCCAAGACTCTGCAGTTGACAATTAATTGTACAATTTGTTGTCCTATTATAAATATTTCTTAAACTGATTTATTACAAGTAAACGTACATTCAGTCAATAATCAATCAATTTGAAACGTAATTGAAATCTTACATACTCTCAGAATAGTTATTGTTTGCAAATTACAATTTTTTTTCCATGAGCAAATTAAAAAAATATAGTAGTGATACGATATGTCATTAAATAAGTAAATATCTCTAATGTCTTTAATAAATGATTCGAAGAACACTTTAAAGCAAAAGTTATCCACATTCAATATTTTTGATCTTTAATTCAAACACAATAACAAATATATATATTAATACGTAATTAAATTTGGAAATCCTACAGAGAGAAATTTAACTATGGTTGTAGGCTAAATAAAATGAAATAAAATTAATATATAAGGATTTCTTTAATGGAAAGTAAGATTTGAGGTTATGCATCTTGTTATAAAACTATGTTACAATTAGAAACTAAGAGGCAATCGAACATTTAACATACTTAGCATTGGATTCACGAATAATAAATTCACAACTTGGCTTTCATTGTGATTTATCAATTAATGTTTCAAAGCAGTTAAAATAATGCTGTAAATGGTCTTTTAGGTTAATTTGTAGGATTGGGAAGTACTTTTACGCAACATAAGAAAACACGTCCAGGTGTGGTTTGCTGCATTCCAGTTCCCACAAATCCATTAAATCTATACCATCTTTTTGGAAGATATAAATCCACCCAGGACCGCTTACTGAATTACATCAGAGTGATACTGTACCTCTCTATACGTCCGGTTTGCCTACCATTTGTTTTTCAGTCACCTGATTAAAATTCTGACATCTTGCTGCAGTCTTACATTTTCGTTATGTTAGTAGTATCTTGTGAATTTTGTTACTTTGTTCCAAATGTCCTTGTAATTTGTATTGTCGCCATAACACAGTTCAATCTTTATCTTTAGTCTGACCTCTCCTGTAATCACCAGACACAATCAAAGCAAGGTTCTATACATTCTCAACTTAAAAATATTACGTATCACCATAGCAAAAGCAAAAATTACATCTTACCATCCTTTTGGAATCTTTCAGTTTTTCTATGGATTGCATAGAATTTATATATTTTGTGTAGATTTATAATGTAGATATATAAATGGTGAAGATTTTCAGGAAATCCATTGAAACAAATATATATATATATATATATATATGTGTGTTATTTAAGTTTATTTAGTTTATCACTGTAATTAAATCAGATCAATTCAGGGCAGAATTTGTACCAAGCCTGACCAACCATCTTCACTACTTTATTGGGTGATTTAAGAGGCATTTTAATTAACTGGTTACGTCGTCCGTAGCGACTTGTTCTATAAAGCAGAAAACTCCCATTAAAAAAAAAATTCTGTGAAAGTTGGTTATTGGATATATTCAATGAATTACTTTCCATCTCTTTCTTTCGTCTTGTCTTTGATTAGTTGTAATTTATTTCACATTTCGCTTCTACTTTAAACATTCTCATGTTTTCCGTTGTGAAAACAATAATGTGAAAACAACTCTTAATTACTCTACTTATTAAATGATTACTTAAATTTTCCAATTATTTTTAACTTAATACATTTATTTAACAAATATTTAAATTCGGAAAATTCCTGAATTTTTTCAGTGTAATATGCTGATATCTAGTGGTTTTATATAATATTCTAATCGAACTTGGCGTTCAGAAAACGTTGATTAGATAAAACAGTAAACAAATAGAGTTCCTCGAGTTATATCTTAAGGTGGCCTATAACAAGATGATGCCTTTATTGCTGCTTTTATTAATTTTTGTTTTAGAAATATGCCATCGTGAAAGATTAAATCTAGGTTTGAAATTGATCGGGACCATTAGGTTTTGGCTTAAGCTGATGATATCAATCTAACAGGACATTGATACAATAGAAAAAAATGCAGAAGTCTTATTAAAAGCATTTGATTGGTCTAAAAGTAAACAGAAAAAAACTAAGTACATGAAATTACGTTGCAACCGATATATGGAAATTTATGACAGGGTTACTAATGAACGCAATGAAAAGGAAGAATTTTAAATACCTCTGATATTTAATGACATATCGAAATCATATCCGTAAAGAAATTAAGAACGCTCAAAGCAGGACATTTGTTTTTATTATTTTGTTCCCCTCCTAAAGTTCTTTCAACTCTTCTTCCAGATTGAATTAATCTTTTTTTCGCCAAGGATTTGGAATATTTGAGAGATCGTCTCGTTGGAGGAAAGAGATCACAAATCATTCTTACAATTGTACCAGCTTTATTTCCAGCTATGGCATAGTGGCTTGGCGCCCACCAGAAAACAGTGTCTTGTCCTTAATTTTTCTAAACAAATTTTGTATTTCAGTAGATCGGAAAGAATAATCCGAATGCGATTCTGCCTGCATTGCTTGGAGAGGGAATCTTGTGTCCATAAGGATGCAAATTTGGCCGATGCTATTGTTAGACAATATAATAATACAGTATTTATGACCAAAAGTTTGGAGTTTGTGGATGACATGTAGTCATAAGGAATGAGATATCTTTCATCTATTTCAGGAACATAACACGTTATTGTTGTGAACTTAGCCATCACTATAAATCTTGAAAAAGTCTATATATTCTGTGTTTATGAGATGTGACTATTCTTATTTGTGTAATTAGATCCTTTTTGGGAAGCGAGTCCGGCAGCTTAGCGCTGTTGTGCCACTGCTATGGGTTCAAGATCCAAAACAGCAGGGATCTTATTTAACCGGGATAGGTTATCTGTAAATTGTAGTATGACTAATGAACGGAATTTTCCGAGGTCAAGTAAAAAATTCGATCGCAGTGTGGACATAATACGGAAATGTCTCTTCCAAATTCTTCCCTTTATATAGAAAAAGGCTCAACTGAAATGAGGAGAGAAGAGTGATGACTTGATTTATAACAATTAATGAAAATTTTGAGGAAAAAAAAGAATATCCAGAAGATTTTTATTTTGTTCTACTTTATTTTCTAATAACAGAATAAAATCTTGCTCTCTTTCACAGTACAGTCCATCACACACAATATTAGACAGCCTTAGAAACGAATAATAGAGTAACAAAGTTAAATTTAGTTAAATAGTGTTAAAACTTCTGGAATATTTAATTAATCGATTACGTAATTAACACTCTGTAATTATTAATTGGTATTTTCAATTATTGCCATTGTTTGCTAAATTATTGTCAAAAAAAATGATGTTTTAAATTTTTTTTCTCAAAACCATTTTAAGAAATTTTGTAGGAAATGTTTATGAAAAGCTACCTTTTAAAAAAATGAGCAATTAAAAATATTCATTTCCATATAAATAGTCTTTACAGAAACACAAATAAAAAAAAAGAAGGAAAACTAAAACAATTAATATAGATAGAACTTACTGATTGATATGTTAATGTAAACAGATTTAAAATGTTTTACTTGTTTTGACGGAAAAGGATATAAACTTCCCAGACTGTGTAAACATAAATCGAAGAGATGAGTGAAATCAGTTTCAATTTTAAACTTACGAACTATTTGTTGAGAAAAGTTGTGTTATTGAGTTGTGTCTGGCATATATTTGCAGTGTATAAAATATATTCGATTTTATATCACAATTCTTAATGAATTCATACAGTAAATAAATTTTGCAAGACATATTTTTTCTTTCATATATATGATCAATGTTCGATTATAGGTAAACAGTAACTTTCTTAAAATAAATTAACCAATCTTTTAGACATATTTGAAAATTCGTTTTAATAAGACGTCATTGCAAACCGCGTCTTCAAGAAAATATTTTGTTTTGTAGTTTTTAGACGAAAACCTCGCTTTCATTATTGCTTTAAAAAAGGGCCTAAAATAGAGACTACCAGTCCTCCAATACTCTAATAAAGTCAGTTCGGAAGAGAACAAAAGTTGGTCAAGATAGGAATGACGAAAGAGAGGAGTTTAACTAACTAAAGACTAAATGAGGAAACGTGTAGATAGAGCTAGGTATCTGTGGATTGCTACACCCTAACCCCTGAGAGGGTCCAGAAATTACATAATATCAATCAGGATTAAAATATAAATTTAAATGTAAATAGTTTAGATAGGGTGCTTCTAGTTTAAATAATTAGAATGACAATTTTGTTTTCACTAACAAAAAATAATTTTTAAAACTATAGTTCATTCGTAATTTGTCATCCACAGTTGTTTACAAGTTGGTAAGTCAAATCAGTATTATTCAGTATTTCAAATTTTATTTATGTGGGTGGATGTTTCTTAAATGATGTCTGAGAGAAATATTGTTTTCTTATAAAACTGAAGAGTTTTATTCCATTTACGATTTCAAACACACTGTAAATGCAACGTTACCTCTGTTTAAATATAGGTTCTTAAGCGTTAAATTAGAGTTAAGAATTAATTTATTTAAAAATAAAGGACTTTATTTAGTTTTCAGATAAATATTTTCCTTCAAAATGAATTTCACAAAATTTAATTATACCAGTTCATTTGGATGAATTATATATATCAAAGTGGTATTAATTTCTCATTTTCCATTAATCTAATGGAGTTATAAGTACACATTAACGCGTCATAAATTCGCCATCTAGTGATTAACTAAATGGAATTACATGAAAGTAAAATAGATTAAAATGTTGTTTATGTAGGTTATTATCATCGGTAATATGTATTTTAGAAGTTAACAATTTTACGTTCATTTTGTAGAACATGAAAATATTAGGTGTAACAATATTAAAAATAGTTTGTTGTACCTAATAGTTTGTTAAATTGTTGTTTAAAAAATTGACAAACAATAACAATTTCTCAGTTCTACATTTTAAAATAAATAGGTTATGTTAAAAACAACCTACGTTCTCAGTCAGGTTTGTGTCTTATGATATACACAGAAGAGAAATCTAATATTTTATTATTTTGATCTGTAAATGCTTCATACTTCAACGGATGATTGTGAGATTGACGAAGATATTATCGTAAATATGGATTTAAAAATTATTCAAATTTTTCATTTCGGAACGTATGAACGTATGAGAGGGTCACATCATAATTAAACCTCTATCTTTGGTGTCCTACAACACAGTGCTCATTCTCTTCGAACCTCTGAGACTATTCTTTATCTTTACACCCCAATCATCATCTAGGTCATTCTATGAATTCCCCCTCCAGAGTCTTCTACGTTATCTCTCCTTTCGCATTAGGTAGACATGACCAGTCCATCTCATCCTTGTCACTAGATTCGATTCTTTTAACAATACCATCATCTTATAATTTCTGTTGTTTTTCTTATTTCTTGTAAAACATTCAGGTCTATTTTATGTACTAAATTCCTCTTCTAATATTCTACTAGCACCCGTCTAAAATATACCGTTTAATAAAGGATATGCGTGTTACAGTTTTCAGTTCTGTCTTTGATCGCTCGACATCATAAGGTAGATTTGTTTTGTGTTGTCTGCGTCAAAGAATTTTATAAAAAAAGGGTGTAGATTATTCATTTCTCTCAAATACAACCCATTTTGTAAATACATCAGCAGACATTTTGTTCAATAAATACACCATAAAGATTGTATTCCGGAAGTCACATATTGAGTTATCAATCCTGGTACAAAAATAGGAAATGCAGCACTAATTTGATTTAGAATTAGTATTGTTAATACAGAAAGTTAAATATTTATTTTGTATCATTATAATATTATTTTCCTTTTATGTTTGAAAGCGAAAAACCTCTCGCTCATCATCGCTTTATAAAAGAAGAAGAAGAATAGAGTATAAAATAAAGCTTTCACTAATAGCGTCAGGGTTTAACAAGGGAGACCTTGCAATGCATAACTGATGTTTTGTTTGGGATTAACTAGGGTTGGTTAATTAATTAATTAACATTATAATTAAACTAATTATTATTCTATATGGAAACGTGGTACTTCTATAATATACTCGCTTTAGCTACTGCATCCACCTAGCCGATCTCGTGAGTTAATCTCACTTGACCATTCATTTTTGGACGAAATAAATAGTCAAGTAGAAATAAATAGAAATAATTAACTAATTAGCTTATAGCATATAATATTGTATTAAAGTACTGTAAATTTACGGCTTAATAGAATGGGGGGGGGGGTTGAACCTTTATAATGGGTCACGCTGTACGGCCCGTAGGGTCATTAAGTGACTTTATATGAATTATTAATAATTTAAAGTGGTGGAGTGGGGGGCCGACTACTCTAACCTAACCTATTGTAACCTAACCTAACCAAATCCAAAGGGGTCTAGAAAGCCACTTGGGGGGGGGGGGGTCGGCACAAATACAACCCAAACTGCTCTCGGTAAATACACATGCTTACTTCGCGAACGTCTACGGCACTCTACGTCCCTACATGGTTTTATCTGATGTTCAGAGCCAAAGTCGATGGAGGGGAGACCTGATAACAATTACAGGGAACTACGATTCGCCCGTAATGCCAAGAAGGAGGCAGTCCTTTGTACTTACGAGTATATTAGGAGGCGCATAATTCCATGGTGGTTTCAAACCATCACAACCTGGTAGGAAAGATGAAAAAGAAAGAGATCTATAGAAACCTACTAGAAAAAAGTGTTGATCCAGTTATAGTACTCTGGTTTGCTTATTGGAGGATCATAAAGTAAACGTGTTAAGACATGTTACAGTTGCTCTGTCTTTCATGGTTTTTCATCATAAGGCTGATTTGTTTTGTGTCTTCTGCAACAATAAATTTATGAAAAGAGGTTTAGAAGTTTTTGAATTCTCTCTAATACAAACCATTTTATAAATACATGATAAAGATAGAATCCCGTTGAGTTACAAATCCCGGTGCAGGAAAAGGGAATGCAACCCTAATCTGATTTGAAGTTAGTGGGGGATTTCTGAAATTATTTTGTAATAAAGATAAATTTATTTTTGATTGAAGGCGAAAACTTCTCGATCATAGCCTTCAACCATGATTTATAAAAAGAAGAAGAAGAAAAGAATACAAAATACAGCTATCTAGTACACTAAGTCATTGTTTCAAGGTGCAAGAGAACAAGAATGTGTTTGTTTAGTGGCACTAATAGACAGTTAGACTCTCTCCTTAAAACCATAAATTCTGTAAATAGCAACATTCAGTTCACTATGGAAGTGGGTATAAATAACACCATTAATTTCTTGGACCTTAACATTAATATCAGTGATAGTTATCATAAATTTAAAATTTTCAGAAAACCTACTTATACAGATACAGTTATACCTGCTGATTCTAACCATCCTATCAGCCATAAACATGCTGCTTTTCACAGCATGGTACATAGACTTATTAGTATACCTGTTTCACCTAATGACTTTTATGATGAACTGAATGTCGTTAAACAAATTGCTGTTAATAATAAGTATGATGTTAGTTTAATAGATAATATTTTAAGAAAAAAGTTAAAGCGTAGAGCTGAAAATTTAGTCTACTCTTCCCATAACGATAGCATTGAAATAGTTAGATATTGTAAATTATCTTATATCAACAGAACTAGTTATAAAATCAGTAACCTTATTTCTACTAAATGTAATCGTAAAGTTGCCTTTTATTGTACAAAAACATCTAGGGAAAATGTTGGTCAATAATAAAGATAAAAAAGAAATGTTAGAAAATAGTGGAGTTTATAAAATATCTTGTCAAGATTGTGACTCTGAGTACATAGGTCAATCAGGTAGATCTATAAAAGTTAGAATTAAAGAACATGTAAATAGCTGGAAACATGGCTATAGAAACTCTAACTTTGCTAACCATCTTTTGAACTCGGGTCATAGTTTTGATCCGAAATTGAATAAAGAATAAACGTGCTAAGACAAAAAAACAATCTACAGTTACTTGTATAGACTGCCATATATTCAATTTTGAACTGATTTTTATTGCTAGTTAAATTTAGATTGGTTTAGTTACTCATTATATAATCAATATTCGATATGTAATAGTATTTATTCCATGTTTATGTTAATGGCTGCATTATTACTGTTTGGTGATTGTTTTTTGACAGGTTATTTGATTCTGAATTATTGTGTTTCACGTTGCAAATTCAAATTGTTGGTTGCATTCTTGCTGCTTGGAGGTCGTTTTAGTATTTCTTTCGAATTTTCTGTATACCTCCATCTTTCATAGAATTTTATTAATCAGTATCTTTGTATCTTTTATATGTTTTATTTGTTAAGTATCTTCAAATATCAATTTTCTTAGTTCAATTTTACAGTCCTCAGCTCTGTCTTTGATTGTTTGTCATCATAAGGCTGATTTGTTTTATATCTTCTGCAACAAGTAATTATATAAAAAGGGTTTAGACATTTTTCGATTCACTTTAATACAATCCATTTTATAAAGAAGCTGGCATTTAGACGAATTAAGACATTATAAAGACGTAAGTCATACTTTTAGCTATAAATCCCACCCCAGAAAAGGGAACTCCCAAAAACTTTATTTTAATTTAAAATTAGTAAGGACTTCTGAAATTATTTTGTATCATATACATTTTTTCTTATTGTTTATTTCTATTAATTGTTTTTCTTATTATTAAATTAAAAGGGGAAAATCTCGTGGTCATAAGCCTTTTATGCAAAAAGAAGGAGAAGAATCGCTTTATACAAAAAGAAGGAGAAGTATAAAAGAGTTTAAAATTAAGCCTTCCAATACTTTGATAGCGTAAGGGTTGGAAAAGAACAAGAGTAGATTTATAGAGACCCGATAGGAAAAATGAAGGAGTGAGAAATAATCTAAGACTATTTAAACATGATTTAGATCTAGCTATAGTTAGTCGGGTTTGCCACACTCGTACTCAATATGAGTGAGCCTCTGAAGGGAAAAAATGTATCATATAGTTCCGTAGTATCAATTAGGATTATCGATGTTAAATCGGCTTTCTCTTGAATTTAATATCAAGAACCTAATAGGTAGTAATATTTATATATTTGCTTTTTAAATAAGATCACTTTTGTTTACGACGTAGCTATTCATAGCTGTAACATTTAATTTTTTTCCTAAAAGACAGACCCAAACTTTTTTTTATTGATATCGTAGATTTATTTTTAATTGTTGGCAATTGGTGGCCTAGGTGACAAGATTGTTTATCAAAGATTCTTTAGTACATCCCAGCTAATTCTTTAGCGACTTATATTTGAATAAGTCTCAGATCATAAGGGGAGGGGGATCTGTAACTATCCTAGATAGACAGAAAAAAATTGACATCTTCTTAAAGTGTGATCTCAGAAATGAATATATTATTTAATTATTGGCTTTAAAACAATAATGAAATTACAGTTACCATACATATAATAATTATTTAAAAAAATAATACAAAGTCCTGAGTTAAATTCCAAGTCTAAGTCGTATATTTTTAATTGAAATAATTATTTAAATAATAATAGTAGCTTGGTTAAAAAAATGTATAACCGTTAAAATCGAGAGATTAATATAATTATTTTGTTCCAAATCGATCCTTTTCTGGGTCTGTAGAAAATGTAAACTATTCTAATAAATAACCAAAGCCAGTGTCCTGTGGTTAGTTGTTCAAGAGTTGCAGGATTAAACTAAAACCATTTCAAAGGACTCAACTTAAACCCTAAACCGCAATGATTGGTACTTAGTGAAGGATTTGTCTTTCTTCTTTTTCTTGCTTATCTTCCAATCAACGAAAAAGCACTAACTTTTGTAATATTGTTTTGAGCGTTGTGGGTGTGCGGAAAGCTTTTTAAAGGTGTATATTTTAAATATAATTAAATTTTAAAATATACTTTATATTTTGATAATCTGAACTACAATTTGTGGTAATTTATTCCTTGAAAACTGAGTATCGTTTTATTGTAGACCTACATATTTTATTTAATTCATTATTTACCTAGCCCTCTATATAGCCATGTGTTTATTCAATACTTCATTTCTACTTAACTTTGTTCGGAAATTAAATAAAAACAACAATGCTGTTAAGCATGTTTTATAGTCATAAAATAACTACTATAATACTTTTATATTAGCAGTTTGGTAATAGATGAATTTAATAAACCCGTTTATTAAATTCATCTATTACCAAACTGCTAATATAAAAGTATTATAGTAGTTATTTTATGACTATAAAACATGCTTAACAGCATTGTTGTTTTTATTTAATTTCCTAACAAAGTTAAGTAGAAATGAAGTATTGAATAAACACATGGCTATATAAATGGCTTTTACAAACGGAATAGTGTCGTGATTGGTATCAATTTGCTTATATTTTCCTAAACATTTTAACTATGCTGAAAAAAATTTAAAATTTTGTCTCCCATAAAAAAGTTAAACAGTGCAGTGTTAACGCTAGTAGGTGACTCATCCCGGAAACAGCTGGGTGAGGAAGGGAGCGACAGGGGGGACGGTCGCAGGTAGCAAAGGGTTCAGACGCCAAGTTAGTGTATACAGACTATAGTGAGACATATTTCGCATCTCTAATGTATCCGCTTCCAAATGGAATTTTATTATTGTTACATTTTAATTCAACCGGTGTTGATTTTATTCTATTTTTAATCTAACAAATTTATTTATTTACAATTATCTTTGTGTTATTTTTAAATTTCGTAAATGGTCGTTTCTTCTATTTTCGATGCCATATTAAATCAAAGGTCTTCAGTTTCTCTAACTATTATACAAAGAATAATAACAACTCTTCTTAAAAAATACAAAATTCTGGGTTAAACTGAAAAACTTTAATACAATATCGATAATACCCATTTTTATAGTATTTATAAATACTGTATTGTATTTGTCTAAAAGGAACTCAAATCATCATAACTATACAAGTTATACAATCGGAAAACATTTGGGTCGCGCTTATTGGGAAACGATAGATACATCTATATAATATTATAGTGACTTTGATAATTTTAAATTTATCTTTGTTAAACAATAACCAATCCGAAACAATATATTGGTTATATGATACGTTGGTTTATTTGTATTGGAATACGATTAAAAACTCATCACGGAGACATATTAAAGGCAGATTATTTCAAATCTTCTTCAAGAGAATATAAACTACACAACAATTTTAACTCTATTTGTTGTGAAACGTTTAATATTGTTTTGTAACACACACACACAAACACACGCGCGCGCACGCACCCCACCCACCCAATGACACCATATTTCGAAACTGCAGCCAACACTGTAAATTTTTCTGAAAGGTCTTTGGGCATATTCATATGGTTTCTCCCAACTCAAAGAAACGTATAATTTAGTTTGTGAACATGACCACTAAGCAAAACATGACATTAATCTGACCTGCACTAATTGTTCTAAACAGATTACCTAACACGGCCACAGTAACGTATACGTTGAGGGAAATCATGAGGTTTCGGATCTGTATTCGGTATGAGCGTGCACCAATTTATTTAATTATGCGGCGCATACTTCTTGAATCAATGTGTAGCTCTTTCGCCAAGCGCCGACATGTCTTCTTAGGAGACTGTAACACTTTATCAAACACTCGACCTGCGTAACGTTTTCATTTGTCCTCGTGCTACGTGGTCTTCCAGAACGCCCTAAATTGTGATTCTTAACAGACCTTGTGGTTCTAAACATTCTAACCCAACATAAGATGGCTTTGTTTGGAGCTCCCTGTTTTTGCTAAATTGACAAGGTTGGCCCACCACTACGGAAGTAATGTTCCACACAAAACCAAGCTCTTCTTCTTTATATTGCGGTATTTTTCTCTTAAAAATATTCAACTATACAGTTCCTTATCTGAATGGGACAACAATAGTCTCAATAAATTAAAAAAATGTAAACAAAAATCATCTGTTTATATGAAAGTAAGAAAAAAAAGCTGTTAAACTCTAATAATACAAATCAGTTACCTTTTTTTTAAAGTTGAAAATAATTTTTAATTTAAGTTTAGTGTGCGGCATAAAAACCTCCCTAATTATAACGATTAATAAAGAAACCATTTTATTAGAATTAAAAAAAAAAATATATATATATATATATATATATATATATATATATATATACTATTTGGAAGTTTACTTTTCATAATTGAGTTTATAATGTTTCACAAAAAATAAAAACAACAACATTTCATTGGGATTTAAAAATATACTATCTGGAAGTATACTTTTCATAATTGTGTTTATAATGTTTGATAAATTATAATTAAAAACTACGCCATTTAAATCTCTATCTTCATTCCGAATACAGTTCTGCTCTAAGCTTTAATGTCTTTTCTGGCTCTTCTAGGAGAGCTGTCACTTCGTAGAACATTTTGAGTTTTAAATTTGTCTTTGAATATTTAAGATTTCAAGTGCCTTCAAGGAATAAATCACAAGACGCAATATTGGGAGAACGAAGTGGATTGTCTAAAAAATAAGCGTAAAATAGTAAAATGCGCTAATGCGGTATAGCGGTAACACGACAATACGGACCGCATTGCCGCTTTTCCGCATTACCGCAATAGAAAATTTTTCTTCAGGTAGGAAGGCGAAGCTAGAGTAAAAATTGTAACTTGCCAGGCCGACTTAAGTAAGTTGCCAAGCATAATAGTTGAAAAAAAAAATTAATAGCATAACAGTTATTTGGTATATTAAAATGACTCTTATATCAATATTTAAAAGGATTAGATATTGACAATCTATTAGACAATACCATCATACACACATTTTTCAATAGTAAATTTAATATTTATATCATTTATAAAAAAATACTTTTTTTTGTATTGTCTACGTTAGGATTTATTTTGTATTGTCTATCAATCTGTGCCCTCTGTGTGTGTAACCCTCCCCCCATTCTAACAGTGGAGTCACTTTTATAATACGAAAATTTTTTAAGGGAAACTAAAATTTATTTATGACAACAATCTTTCTATAGATTTTTTATTTTATTAATATTAAAAAAAAATTTTAATGAAACATATAAAACAACTGTAAATTCGTTTTATTTCATTATAGAAGCTAACTGATAGGGGTGTAACAGCATATCCACTGGAGAAAATATAACAAAATAAACACTAAAACAATTGCAAGGTTTTGCTTATGTCACAATACATATTGCAGTTTAGAAGTATTGGGTAGATGATTTATTTGCTCAATATTTTCAACGGCCTTTTTTACTGCTTGGGTTACTTTGTTTCATGAAATGTATAAATTTCCGTACGTGGCAAATATTAATAAAACAAAATTAAAATTAAAATGCTGCAATAAAATTAAGCTAATTTGAGCTGTTTATCACTTAACCTTAAGAAATTTTTTGTAATAAATATGGTAGAATTTACATATGTTAATTTTTACTTAATATTTATTGACATGTCTAGCTTTAACTTTATAGAATGCAAAGAAAGTTTAGAAATTAGAGTTTACCGATGAAAAAAAACCGACTACACAAAATTAAAATAATTGTTCCTGAAAAGTTTTTGAATATGATCATAATTCAGCACAAACAAGGAAATATAGGACATTTTGTTTTGAGAACTATGACATCAATTTTGAAGTCGTAAAACTATTGTATACTTGGTAATAATATCGTATTTCTAAAAAAAACTCATACTAAACAAAAGTGAAAATGCTTCTTTTTTTTTCTTCAACAATGAAATTAGGCGTTTTGTACAAAATAATCCCATGGATTTTCTTAAATAGTTTTTTATGTTTGTTTAAATATTTCACAGGAACGAAAGAACATAAAATAAAAACCCTTAGTCCTCGAACAAACTTACGTTACTGGACGAGAATTTTCACCCACTAAATAATTTAACATTTCCTTCAAAGACCATGTGACCACCTATTGGGCCTTGTATTTAAAGGATCTGCTAGTATACGTTCTATAATCTGGCTGGATACGTAACATAATGATACCCATACAATCTTTTAATGTTATCCCCTTGAATGGTTTTTACTTGATTAAAGGTGAAAAACCTGTTTGACATCATCCCGTGACAGAGAAGAAAAAAAAATAGAAAAGATAAATAAATGCCCTTAGCTCTAGAATGCTACAAAAACGCCAGATCGAAAAAGAACGAGTTGCTTAAGAGAGAGACCTGATGGGAAAGATGAAGTGAGGGATGTAACTAGAAACTAAATGATAAAATGTGTAGATCCAACTAGCGTCTCTCGAAATTGCCAAGTCCGTGCTCACTAATTTGAGCCCCTGAAGATATATTTTGTTATATGCAGCAGATTTGCAGAATCTTTAGGGAAGTATACAATAAAATAACATATTCACATATTGTATAACAGCAGTTATATTAAGAGGGAAGTGAACGGATAAGTAAAGTGTAATAACTGTTTCCTAACTGTCCTTGACTTAGGTGTTACAATGGATGAGGGAGGCTTTAGCATTGTCCTGACATTTATAACAGATTTTGTTCCTGGGGAATATTGTACTATAATATCTTATTCAATAATTTTAAATCATCTATTAATTTATTTTATGCAAATCAGGTTGCCATTCTGGAGAGGCCATTTCGTTTTTTATTGCTCTCTGTATATTGGACAACGATAGTTGCTACAAGTTAGGGCATCAAACTACAATTTATGAAGTTATTGTATTTAAAATTACCTTTTTAAACAAGTGGCACGTCAGATTTGAGCACTTTACAATAAATGTTTTACTCAACCTCCTATAAAGATAAGGAAAAAAATCAAAGGCAAAAGATATACCAAAAAATGAACAATATATTTATCTTGCTATATTTTGTACCACTTATGGTTTACGTTTAAATTAAATTTATTGCTTTTCCCCCAAGTCCATTACTAAAATACATTACACTAGTTCATATCCAGATGTCTGTAGCCGGTCCACGTATGATCTATATTTCTTTCTAAATGGATTTATTTTATTGTAACTTGTAAGTGGAATGTATATTTCATAAACGATAAGTCATTTAATTTTAGTTAAGGATTAATATTAAAACGTCAAATGAATAGAATGAAAAGTTTTTTTAATGAAATGTGATTTGAGGTTAGGTGTTAGAACCTTTACATTTGTTTTGGTTTAATAAATTACAATTTGGTAAATAGACGATCGATCCGGAAACAGATGGTTGAATCCACGTGGGCTAATGAATGTTTACTGGTAAACAAATTTGTTTTAAGGAATACTATTTTGGAATGTCTGGAAGTGTTCTTGACGTAAAATTCTTTATTTACTTTCATACCATGTTAATTTTTAATTTGTACAGGATACAATGTAGTAGGTTCTTTGATGTGGAAGTGCAAGCGATAATTGAGTAACCAATTCAAAGAAAAAACATTATTTTTTATAAAATATAAAGATAATAAAAGCAAAAAGCAAACAAAGAAAATTATTAAATAGTTGTTTCCTGTTTTATAGTAGGCCTATTTTTAAATGACCGCTGATATGACCACAAGCATTAACAGTTTTAACACAATCTAGTACTAATAACACTTAGCAAACAGGATAATTTCAAATTAAAATAAAAGTATTTTAACTACGTACATTATAATGTAAATTGTAGCGATTTATCAGTTTTCACAAATTAATAATAATTCCAACTAAGACTATTAATAATAACTGATGTCAGAGCTTGATAGTTTGTGAAAGAGGATATTTGTCGGGTATCAGAAGGGCTACGATAAGATGTGTATTCAATAGGAATGAGGTGGTAGGAATTAAGAAGGAAAGTTAGTCCTAGGGGGGGGGGGGATTAGGCATCGGACAACGAACAAGGCAGAGTGCTGTGGGTATCAGCTGACAGACCACGGAAACAACGATCGTCTCAAGGGGATCAACCCTTAAACAACGAATGGGGGGGGGGTTGGGGCAAATGATGTCGGTATCAGCTGACAGACCACGGAAACAACGATCGTCTCAAGGGGATCAACCCTTAAACAATGAATGGGGAGGCACGTGCTGTCGGTATCAGCTGAAAGACCACGGAAACAACGATCGTCTCAAGAGGATCAACCCTTAAACAACGAATGGGGAGGCAAGTGCTGTCGGTATCAGCTGACAGACCACGAAACAACGATCGTCTCAATGGGATCAACCCTTACACAACGAATAGGGAGGCAAGTGCTGTCGGTATCAGCTGACAGACCACGGAAACAACGATCGTCTCAATGGGATCAACCCTTAAATAACGAATGGGGAGGCACGTGCTGTCGGTATCAGCTGACAGATCACGGAAACAACGATCGTCTCAACGGGATCAACCCTTAAACAACGAATGGGGAGGCAAGTGCTGTCGGTATCAGCTGACAGACCACGGAAACAACGATCGTCTCAATGGGATCAACCCTTACACAACGAATGGGGAGGCAAGTGCTGTCGGTATCAGCTGACAGACCACGGAAACAACGATCGTCTCAATGGGATCAACCCTTAAACAACGAATGGGGAGGCAAGTGCTGTCGGTATCAGCTGACAGACCACGGAAACAACGATCGTCTCAATGGGATCAACCCTTAAATAACGAATGGGGAGGCACGTGCTGTCGGTATCAGCTGACAGATCACGGAAACAACGATCGTCTCAACGGGATCAACCCTTAAACAACGAATGGGGAGGCAAGTGCTGTCGGTATCAGCTGACAGACCACGGAAACAACGATCGTCTCAATGGGATCAACCCTTAAACAACGAATGGGGAGGCAAGTGCTGTCGGTATCAGCTGACAGATCACGGAAACAACGATCGTCTCAACGGGATCAACCCTTAAACAACGAATGGGGAGGCAAGTGCTGTCGGTATCAGCTGACAGATCACGGAAACAACGATCGTCTCAATGGGATCAACCCTTAAACAACGAATGGGGAGGCAAGTGCTGTCGGTATCAGCTGACAGACCACGGAAACAACGATCGTCTCAATGGGATCAACCCTTAAACAACGAATGGGGAGGCAAGTGCTGTCGGTATCAGCTGACAGATCACGGAAACAACGATCGTCTCAACGGGATCAACCCTTAAACAACGAATGGGGAGGCAAGTGCTGTCGGTATCAGCTGACAGACCACGGAAACAACGATCGTCTCAATGGGATCAACCCTTACACAACGAATGGGGAGGCAAGTGCTGTCGGTATCAGCTGACAGACCACGGAAACAACGATCGTCTCAATGGGATCAACCCTTAAACAACGAATGGGGAGGCAAGTGCTGTCGGTATCAGCTGACAGATCACGGAAACAACGATCGTCTCAACGGGATCAACCCTTAAACAACGAATGGGGAGGCAAGTGCTGTCGGTATCAGCTGACAGACCACGGAAACAACGATCGTCTCAATGGGATCAACCCTTACACAACGAATGGGGAGGCAAGTGCTGTCGGTATCAGCTGACAGACCACGGAAACAACGATCGTCTCAATGGGATCAACCCTTAAACAACGAATGGGGAGGCAAGTGCTGTCGGTATCAGCTGACAGACCACGGAAACAACGATCGTGCCGAGAGGATCAACCCTCTGGCAACGAACCGTGGTGTCAGGATCAGCCGACAGACCACGGAAGGATAGACAGTTAAGGAGCAATAAATAAAACAGAGATTTCAGGTAAAATAGAAATTAGAAGAAAAGAGAATTTAGCGAGAGAGGAGTGTTGTTGAAGGTGACTCTATGGAATAAAATGAAATCTGAGCGAGCCAAGCAGGTAATATACAGGACGTTTGGAGCGGCATGGGCGTGTCCCCCACTCTGCACGGCCTTTTCTTTTTCTTGTTCTCCCTCTCGCTGTGCGTTATTTATGTACAAGTTTATACTACAAAACAATTGACAATAAACATATCTATATCTGTACAACAATTTAATTTAGTGTTAACGATGACAAAGAGCTATCGTGTCGTTAAAACTGAATTATTAGGATCACTGAAAGTAAATACTGAACTTATTAGTACTAAAATTATTTTTACTTACACAGTTTAAGGTAAGTTTGTAAAACAAAAAAATATTTCGACTTCCGTTTTTTTTTTGACTGATCTTCACGTTTCATGGCCTCAGAAAACCGATAAAAGTGATTTTTGGCTTCCGTTCGTCAGACGACGTAGTCATCGTTGTCATTTGTATGATAGCGTCCAAAAATATTAAAATATGGGGACTATAGTGTGCTATAGAACCCCAATTAAATTTAAAAAAAGGCAAAACGGCTGGTTATTAAACAGTTTTGAATCTTGTGTTTGTCAATCTATAACAACTCAAATTATAAAAAAAAATGCAGATTTCAATTCTGTTTGTAAATGGACCCACTCTACCTCTTTTCGTTCACAAATAGCGAAGTTATTAACAAAATTGTAATTTCGAATATTAAATCTCCCAATATTAAAATTCTTATAGTTACGAGATCCGGCAGGACTGAGTTAGGGTTCCTTCGTATGCACAGCTTCGAGATTCGCCAAAGCCAAGACTGGCACAAGCGAAGCGAGTGGAGACTTTTACATTTGTATACATATACGAGGCTCGTTAGGGCCTAGTCGGCGTCAAGAAAGAAAGTTACTCTGTTATCCATAACCTAACCTAACCTGAGATCGTATAAGTCTGTGCTGTTATATAATGTATTAGACTATCATATGGTATGTGACCGTTACCTAACCTAACCTGAGATCAATGTGTGTGACACTCATATTATATAGTGTATTAAACTATCATATAATCTTCTATGTTGGTATTGTAATATATAAACAATTATATCGTTCAGAAAACCTTTGTAACAACTGTTTTAAACAAACTTTCCATATACTATGTATAAGACCTTTTGAACTACCAATACAATTTAACAATTCCTACAAGGCCAAATACAACAACTTTTGGGATTTAAGTTTAATATTTGTTTGTATTACAATGTATGATGGGCCGGGTAAATACCACGATGGAACCATCAACGAGTTAAGTTCTTATGTATTTTGACAGATTTCGTTTTAAGTTTATACAACGATCTGGATATCTCAGATCAATTTACCTTTCACTTTACTTTTAATTAAATTTCCATTAGCTGTAAAGTTTCCATTAAGCATTTAATCTTGTCGTGTTTATGTAAACATTGTATAGGATTAGTACATTGAAACTGTTGTCTTTGCTTCAAATGACACTGAAATGGTAAAACAATGTTTTTTAAAATAAATATTGAATTCTGATGAAAAACTTTGATTAAATCAATATTTAATTGTTCGTTAATAATAAAAACATCGTTACTGAAGATATATTTCGTATTATAGTAAAACTTTTAAGTTCGTTATTTTTTCAACCAGTATTTGAATAAAGTAAAATACTTACAGCATCAAAATATTTAAAAAAAATTTGTTGATAATTAGTGATATATATAGTAAACTTATAATTGTCGTAAATACTTAAATATCAACTTTAATGTAATAGCAGATATTTCTTGTTGAAACTCCATATTCAAGGATAAAGTAAAGCAAAAGCTTAAAGTTTCAAATATTTTAATAATATAAATGAGTTACAATTGTTGCCCGATGATGCCGCAAGGCGAAACAATTGTAGCTCATTTATATTATTAAAATATTTGAAACTTTAAGCTTTTGCTTTATTTTATACTTAAATATCAGTTAAGCAGCCAGAGTATAGAAAAACTTGATAATATTCTAACCTTATAAAGTGTACACCTTATGAGTGTATAAGTGTTACCTTAACCATAATTAATTTTTAATTAGTTTTAATAGCCGATCTGGTTGGTTAATTGGTGATGTGTTAACCCTTGATTAGTTTTAGTGCTTCAGTCTTGAAGGAGTCAGCCAAACATTAGATACAACCTCTGGATATATTTCCACGTTTCCAGTGTTTCCATTAATAATTTGTTTTAAATTAATGGCATTTCCTTCAGCGATGCCCATTCAATCCCGAAATAAAACCAATGGGACCATTTTTCGTTAGAACGTGAAACGTTTTGCATCATTTATAAAGTAATTTCTGAACTGATTTTCAATAACTTTTACCTACTCAAAGAATTTGTTTACCAGAGTTATTTTTACTCAATAATTCACAACCACAACCAGAAACTAAAATCATTGCAAGATTTACTGCAGGTTAAAAAATACTACAATTTTCGCAACTGTAATGGTATAAAAACCTTCTTTACACCGACATTTCAGGTCACTCGCTCGTCAAAAACCTTCTTTAAAACGACATTTCAGATAAAACGCTCATCAAAAACCTTCTTTACACCGACATTTCAGTTAAAACGTTCATCGAAAACCTTCTTTACACCGACATTTCAGTTAAAACGCTCATCGAAAACCTTCTTTACACCGACATTTCAGTTAAAACGCTCATCAAAAACCTTCTTTACACCAACATTTCAGATAAAAAGCTCATCAAAAACCTTCTTTACACCGACATTTCAGTTAAAACGCTCATCAAAAACCTTCTTTACACCGACATTTCAGATAAAACGCTCATCAAAAACCTTCTTTAAAATGACATTTCAGGTAAAACGCTCATCAACAACATCGTGACATTCAACGCAATATAAAATAATTAATTCTAATATAGTTTTCACTTGAAATTGTCGTCTACTATTATTATAAATTCAATATTTAGTCTAATCATAAAACTCGTATACAATAGAAATGTACAGTAATTAGTTTTTGTGCAGTCCCGGAGTAAGCTTGATTTCATGAGGTCATTCTGGTTTTAATATTTCGGTTTAAATATTAGATAGTTCCCATTAGTTCTAATCACTTATGTATAAAGAAATTGATCATCTGAATTTTGTCTATTACAATAAATATCAACTATTGAACATTCTTTATTTTTCTTCCTATGTATTCAAACATAATACAATGAAAGCTTCTATTTTTATCATCATTAAATAATTTCAATTATAAAGTAAATAGAAGCAGAATCTGTTTCTCAAAACTCTATTAATACGTCTTTGCAATTTTCCTGTTTCACCTCTAATCATCTGTTATTTCTGTAGATGACGGAAAAGATCCCAATAGAAATGAAACAGTAATTAAGATATTTTTATTAAAACCTTTGTTTGTCGCATTTGCAAATATTGATTTAATAATAATAAAAGTTGAGAGTTACCGTATTATAATATTTTATTTTTCATTGCCGTATTACGAAGGCAGTTTTAAAAGCATTTTAAACTGTCTGTGATTAAGCAATCTTGTCTATTAAATAAATAATTGACTCATTTAAATGAATTTCTTAGCTGATGGTGAGAACAACAACTGACTCAGTTTAAAGGAGTGACAAAGAAAACAAGAAGAAATGGTGTGTACAAAAAGTGTCTTAAGTTAGATCCCTCTTTTTATCTCTCATATCCGGTTTCTCTTAATAAACTTTTATTTATTTCAGATTCTGTTATTTTTTGATGAGTTTTATTTTATGTATGTTCTTTTCTTTATGACGTGATGTTGAGCGAAAAGTTTTTCGCCTTTAAACATCAAGGAAAAAAGTTTTAGGGTACTAAACCATTTTCTATTGACATAAATAGAACAGACAGAATCTGACCTGAGGAACAGAAAGGATGTGGAACTAGTTGAGATTTTTAGTTTTCTATTTATGTGAATTCATGTAACGCCTTAGGAACAAGGGTGAAGATCTGTTTGACACCATCTGGAAGCACATTAATTTGTATTGGCTTCCAAAACAATAAAGTGTGTATTTAATATGTTATATATAAAGTTGGTTAGGTTAGATAACTTTCTGGGTCCACTGTTTGAGTGGGGTTTTTTTTCTTGACCAGAAACAAAAGTTAAATAAACGAAATATAATCGACAGTAGGTAGAAACGTTCTATCAATTGCAAACACGTATTAAGTAGAATTATAAAGAAATTCCCTGACTGATCGTATTGCACAGGGACCTCCTATTGATAGTATTTATTTGTCTTATCATTTTATTGCACACTTTCCAGGTTTTCTGTCATAAAATAATATACTGTCACATCTTAATTGTGTATCATTTTCTAAATGGGATGTGCACATCTTGATAATAGTGAAATTTTATTTTGTTGTTAAAAGTTTAAAATTTTCTATTTTAGTAACATAGAAGAATATGTAGCACTTTATCCCAAACTGAATTTCAGAGCTGAATATTCTCATTTAAAGTTAGTTGGTAAAGCTATTCTAACGACAGGTGTATATATAGATAACAGAGCGTATGTGTATTGTCCTTTCGTTTCGTTTCTTTGAATAGTTGAATTAAGAATGTGGGAATTTTTTGCGTGGGATATATTAGATCCAAAACCTGATATGGATATTCCATTCCCAGGGAAAAATTATTTGGAGGTACAAATTCATATTTGTGATAATTTTACTGGCACCTGTAAATGTTTTTAATTATATACAAATGGCCCTTGGCCCCTGAGAGGGGCCTTAGAGACTCTAAGACGGATTTGGATGTACAATTTACCGCAGAATCAGAATTTGAGAAAAAATTAGGTTTCCTTATTGAAATTTCAAAGTTGGGACCTTGGCCCCAAAATCTGATATCGTCATTCTATTACCATGGGAAAAGTATTTGAAATTACGTTTTTTTCTATATTTTTAAATTGTCTGGATTCTTGATGCTCAATTGTTCTGAGATTTTTAACACACCCTCTTAATTGCTTAATGATGTGATACTTATGTTTATTTTTTTGTTAATGTTTTTATCCTCAAATTTTAATCATTGCAGTCAATAGTTAAAATTGAGAGAAACAAATATTAAACTTCCAACTTTTCGTTCGAAGCAAAATCATTTCGTTCTTTAAATGGTTTCATTTAAAGTAAATTATAAAACACGTATTTCAATTAACAATAAGTCTAGTGTCTTTGAGTGTGAAGTGGTTCTAACAAAGGGAAGTGTAATTCAGTAATTACTAGCATGGCTATTGTCCAGTAAAAATAAAATAATATACTATCCGTTATTAAAGACCTCAACACACTCTGCTGAAACATTTCTATAGCCATCTTGGCAACTCGATCCTCCGTTTACTTACACCTTCGACCTTGAAAAATATATTTTAAAATTAATTTCGCATGCCTATATATAGATGTTTTTTTTTTGGTTATTGTGTGATACATTATATATTTTGTATGGAAATATACCTGCTCGTTTGCCGATTAAGTCATTCTTTTCTTTTCCAGCAAAATGTTAAAACAAAAATTAACTCAGTATATTAACAAGTTTTGAAATTGCTGGAAAATTATCGATGTTGTTTGTTTTTTTTTTTAGTTCTTTCGTGTCACCGAGAAATTGCATGCTGTATACTGATGCCGCACTCACAGTACAACATAGCAACTAAAACACGGGTTTTCTAAATATAAAATGAACTCAAGAATACTATATTAATGTTTTGACGTTGGCAGTTGATATTTTTTGAAACAAGTAAAAAAATAAAAAATAAGATATAAGTAAAATATGACAAGTGGTATTTATCTGACACCACAGCGTAATAAAATAAAATACTCATGCATAATGGAATTATTTAGAACTGTTGTATTTCTAAAAATAAGATAACTATGTTTTTACTTCAATATTATATTAAATCAATATATTAAGTCAATATATATATATATATACAAAATAAAGTAAATCATTTTGTTTGTACTTACAAGAAGAAACTCTTTTGTCTCTTGTAATTTTGTAAAACAATGGTTTTGAAGATATTCAACTGTAAAAATGGCCGCCATTTTGAAAATAATAGCGTCTTTATGTTTTGTGCACTTTTAAAACAGTACATAAAAATTGTGTATGCCAAGTCTGAACTCAATATTTTATCTACTTCCAAAGGTAAAATATTAAAAAAAAAAAAATACAAAATGGCGGATTGTTTGAAAACAAAGCAGTTTAGGATACATGTTTATAGGGAATTTTTGATTATTTTTTGTGTAAGGAACTCACTCCAGAAGTTTAGGGTCCTATTTTAGAAACATCCTGTATTAGCAGCATTCTGTACATTTCAGAAAAACTTGGCAAATTGTATTTTCAGATGTATTTATGACTACTCAAAAAAATCTGAGGATGTGTAAATTCTTGACTTTAATATCATCCTTTTTTTCCTTTCTTATTTAGAGGCGAAAAATCTTTTGGTTATCCTCGTTATATAAAAAATTAGATGAAATAAAGACCTCTAGCTATCGAGTAGTCTAATAACGTCAGAGTAGGAAGAGAACAAGAGTTGGTTAAGAGAGAACTTTTAGGAAAGAAAAAAGAGAGGGATCTAATCTAAGACTGTATAAAACTGGTAGGTCGCCTCTGGATTACCAAGTCCGTACTCTCTAAAGTGAACTCCTAAAGTCCAGTGTAAGGTTTTCCTTAAGGATGGATAGACGTCGTGTCCATAATCATTTCCATTGTTGTTGTAGCTATGCATTGCTATTGTGGATTATTTATACAGGGTGTTCAGAAAATGTCGTGTCAAACTTTTTAGTGGTGATTATATGGGTCAAAATAAAGAAAAAAGTTCCCGTAACATTTGATCGGAAACGCATTTCTTTCCATCTGTAGGCCATTTTGTGTCTTTTTGAATAAAAAATTGTATTTTTTAAAATTATTAAGATTTTGAGTCGAAATTTCGTATACACATTTTTATCAGTAACAAAAATCAAAACTTTTTCTTATAAATTGTCGAAATGGTGACTGTTTGAAAATTTTAATTTTGGATATCTCTAAAACCATTAACTATACAAAAGATGTAAATGGGCACTATTATAAAAAATTAAAAGACAAAATTTTGTTTCTTGGTATAACGGTAAACCGTTGTATAAAAAAGGTGTACAAGTAATTTCGACATAAAATTGTAAAAATTTCAAAAGTTATAATTATTTTTCAACAAAACACAAAATGTCCGACTGTTGGAAAACGAAGCGTTTCCAGACAAAATATTTATCGGAATTGTTTTCTTAATTTTGACGCAAGTAACTACAACTTAAAGTTTGGAACAATATTTTCTGAATATCTGTATATGTTTAAAATTAACAACTCTTAAAGTGGACGAAGAAATTAAGAAAATGATTTTTAAAATTTCCATTAAAAAACATGTCTATGTTTTTGATCCCTAAACTTTCACATTCTTACTGAGAAATATAGTGTTATATGTATAACTAATATCCTGTCCTGTCTTTTTATTATGATCATATTATGGTATAATATGAAATGGTAAGTTAAATGATCCAACGAACGTCTCTTGGTATATTATGAATCCTCTATTCAATTTTGACAATCACAGTAAATAAAACAAAAAGCAGAAGTTTTCATGTCAAAACCTAAATTTTTGCATATGTACACAAAGAGAAATTAAATTTCATTCGTTACAGTTATTTTTTATAGTATAGATAAAGAATGTAAATAATTGAAAAATTATATAGAAGAACATTTTTGGCTAGTTCCAACATTGGTCTATCATTTTATATTTGTCAGAAATTTATTCATAACTAAAGGTTCACCATTTTATAGCAGAAATATCACAAAGGATCAGTAGAAAGAAATGATCTTTTAAAAATATTAAATTCATGGAATATAAGACGGCAATCAGTTTGTGTCTATTGCAATGTGAGATCAAATACTTCTTTCTGAAAGTGTAAATACCGAAGAGAGAAATCCGTCGTGTCAAATTAATTTTATCATTCTTATTACTTCATCTGTCTTTCCTTATTTCTTTACTTTCAGGAAGTACAGTACTGTCTTGTGTTAAATATTCTGTTTTTTCAAAATATCTGTTATTCTCTGGATTCCAAAAACACCGAATAATTAATTAATAAGAACATAGATTATTTACAAAATAAATTGCGTTAGTGCATGGAAAAAATAGGTTGAACTAGTTTTTAAATACTATAAATAATTTCACAATTCTATTGATCCTTTTTAAATAATAGTCATGAGAAAAAAAATTAGAGTTGTGCCATCTACCACGGTAAAGTATCCCCCTCCTAGACATTATAGTAACGCCTATTTCTAGTTAAATCATAATGAATTACTCATATTATTACATGATTATCAATCTTGAAGATAATTGAAGAAAACTCAATACACAAGTTGGTTTCACTAGTTTTGTATTTCAATAAAATTAAGTTGTAGGGAATATTTGTGCACTAAAATACTACTTTCATATTCTTTCCCCTTTATTTATAAAAGCCAGAAATAATTTGCTTAAAATCACATGCTTAAAAAAAATTGTGACTTAAACACGTACTAAGCAATGTTTAAATTGAAGACAAAACTAACTGCGAAATTACAAATAACTAAAAATTACCCTTGTACCTTACAAGTCCTGTGAAAAACTAGTTAAATATACACCCCTAAGTTCTGTTTTAAAATGGTTTAATTAAGGATTTAAAACAACAGCTGATACATCTAAAGTGCTTTAAATAAGGATTAAAAACAACACCTGAAACATTAAAAAGTGCTTTAAATTAGGATAAATATCAACAGCTGATACATTGTAAAATGCTTTATATAAGGATTAAAAACAACTGCTGATACATTGTAAAATGTTTCAAATGAGGATTAAAAAACAGCTGATAGATTGTAAAATGCTTTTAATAAGGATTAAAATTAACAACTGTTAAGGATTAAAAACAACTGCTGATACATTGTAAAATGCTTCAAATGAGGATTAAAAAACAGCTGATCGATTGTAAAATGCTTTCAATAAGGATTAAAAATAACAACTGTTAAGGATTTAAATCAACTGCTGATACATTGTAAAATGCTTCAAATGAGGATTAAAAAACGGCTGATGGACTGTAAAATGTTTTCAATAAGGATTAAAAATAACAACTGTTAAGGATTTAAATCTACTGCTGATACATTGTAAAATGCTTCAAATAAGGATTAAAAACAACAGCTGATCGATTGTAAAATGCTTTCAAAAAGGAATATAAACAACAGCTGATACATTATAAAATAGTTTAAATAAGGATAAAACCAACAGCTGATATATTGTAAAATACTTTAAATAAGGATTAAAAACAACGGCTAATACATTGTAAAATAGAGCAAACGTTTCAAAGGTTTAAGAAAATATAAAGGCAACTCCAATTACATATAGGCCTACAACTCAAATTATAAATAACTAAACACGATAATTGGTCAGTTAACACTTTGCAACGGGATTTTCTTCTCTGTGTTTTTTATAATGGAATTATGATTCCAGACTAGAACATAGTTCAAACTCAAAGCTCATTTGGATGTGAATTACAACATATTAGATTACACAAATCCTATTATAGTTCACAATGTCAGTTGTATAATTATTATACAAAATATATTTATTTAGGTTAACCTTTCTAAAAATTATATATGTGTGCTTTGGATGCAACTATTAGTTGACTAATATATTTCATTTCTTCCGTTTAGATAAATTTTTTCAAATTAATTTTTTTAATATCATTTTTAAAGGGGGAATATTGTATTAAAAGATAATCTTAATAACACTGATATTTTTTTAGGCAACATTTAAATTAATTTTAATTCAGAAAGAAAGGAATGAAAAATCTCTAAAAAAAATCGTTGAATTATCTCCCTTGTTTTAAATTAGATTGAAAATAATTACAAAATAATTCAAAATTGATTCACAGAAAACGTTGGGTAACTAAGTTTCTAATTGCAAAACGTTTAGAGGTTTGTTGAAAATAATGAGAAATCTTGTATTGTACAACTTTTATTTTTGTTTCATTTATTTATAAATAGTTAAATTACAAGACAGCTCTTGTATTGCCATCGACAACTCGTATTGTACTGAACATTACAAGTTGAAACTGGAGGAATATAATTTTGTTCAAAGAATGTTTTCAAGCCATTAACTAGAGAAACAATAAGTTACGGTCTATATTTTCAGATTTTTATACGTTAAGTGCTTTTTTAAATTTAAATTTTGTAGAATCAAAATCAATTGGGAACCATTTTGAATATTTTTTGAAGTTGTGTATTTCACATTGAGGAATATTTGCGATTTTCAAAAACCAACTTCTAAACAAATTAAATATTTTGAAGGTGTTTTTTATTCACCCTCTTAAATTGTCAAAATTTCACATTAAAAAAAAATTAATGGCAAAAAAACATAAATAACCACCTAACAATTTGGGAAACAGACTTTCGATTGAAGTTATATTGAAATCAGTTCTTTAGTTTTTGAGTAAATGAGCAATTTGTCACTTACTATAATTGTCCATATTACAGCCTACATGATCTCTAAACTTCTCGTAAACTTGAAATCCTAACTTAGGTTCAACATTAAAGACATAAAACATTCCGTTGAATCACCGATTATATCTCAATCAGACTGTAAACGTCGCACAGTTTATCTCTAAATTTGATTTCTACAGAGATCTAAATATAGGATAAAATTACAAGCGTTGTCACAAATATCTTTCTACACGAGTGATTTCAACTGAAGTACATTCAGTATGCCACTAAATTGTAGAATATCTTACATAGAATAGGTTTAACTTATTTGAATAAGGTACAATAAATTGTTGTTAGAGAAGAACATTTTTGACTTGATTAAAATGAAATTTTGCTCAACTATTAAATATCTGGATGATATAATTGTGAATGAACGTTGAGTTTCGGAGATGAAATAAATTGTCATAATACTTCGAACATAAGACAAGGTGGAATAATGTTTCATTAAAACAGTTTGATTAAGCGTAGAAATAAGTTACTTTTACAGCTATTATTTTATTTATGCTGAAATTTTGCAATAGCGTTTGTATTTAAATCTAGTTAATTATAGTATGTTGTTTTACAAATTATTTGTTAGGAAATAAAGTTTATAAGTTTTAAATGTTTTAAGAATAAAATATTTTGAATAAAGAACCCTTTGTATACAAAATAAGAATTTACTTTTAATTAACTGGCAAGGTTGTCTGTTGTTAGTCTGAAGTACTTTAATTTTGGTAATATATACATCAAAATGGAGAAACATTGCCAAATAACACATTGTCTAATTTATTTTCATTATCCGTCTATTCGCCATTTTGTTCTTTTTCAAAACAATTTGTATGTTAAGTTTTACAAGTGTACCAACACAAATAAACATTTTAATTTTCAACATTAACATATATTTTTTTTATGAAGAAGAAACAGAGCATTTTAAAGTTTTTTCGATTTAAATTCAATTTAGCACAATAAGAATAAGTCTCATAAATATTCCGCCGACATTTCCTTTACTTTCTTCGCACCATTATAAAGGAATGATTTCTTCTGTGAACATAAAAGGCTTTTCAATTTCTTATTATTCCGATGTACAATTGTAAATTTCTTTCCTTAAATGATGACAAGATAGAAACAACGTGCCAACGAGTCAAGATATTGGCAATGGAAATAGTATACCAAATTATATTATTATTTTGCTCTGTGCTGACTAAATTCAGTTGTTACTGATTTAATTTGTATAATACTTATGTTAAAATAAATGTTTAATTTGGATTCAATTAAATAAATGTAAAAAATCACATTTGAAACACACTGTCACAAATTTCCAGATGGCAGCTATTAAGGAAATCAATGAGTTTTCATTTTCACTTAAAACTCCAAATTATTATTTATTATTCTAAATGTGTACAAGTGAAGAGTTATAAATTAAGTTCTTTTTTGGATTGTCAACAAAGGTAATATGGAAACAAGAATAAAATCAATTTTAATTAAACTTTGAATCAATTAAAGCAATAGTAAATTTGATTTTAAATTTATTGATTTTATCACTTTTGTGTTTTTTCCAGCTAGTATTGTTAATTAAATAATATACAGCATTGGCGCGTAAAACTGAAGGTTCAATTCCCAGCCTAGGTCGTATATTTTTTCACTCGAAATGTTATTAAATAAATTTGAATTTCACGCGAACTGAAAGTGTTATTGTTTTCACAAAATTTTGTTTTAATTGATGAAAAATAGAGATATGTAAGGATCTCCACAACCCTCGATTTCAAAGTTAATTCTAAACATTAATCTTATAGGTATGTTTTTTTATTTCGTAAGTTTTATAAAACATTAGGATTTTAAATAAAACCATTTTTATAAATAAGTTGACATTAGTTTTTCATTACAAATGATTTTATTTGAATTTGGTAAAAAAAAAATTATCATGACTAGTCTAGCATGACAGCAATCCTTACACACATGACCAATGCATAGTATACTATGTAGTGCCGGCACGGTGACATTAAAATATTGTGTTTCTCGTGCGTGAATGTTATGTGTACTTGTATTTTTTCGTGTTGAATATTTTAACTAAGTGTTATCACCCGACGATGGACGATAATGTCCGAAACACGTGTAGTGATTAAATATATGACAATATAAACCAAATAGAATTATCCAAGGATTGCTGGCGGTAAGTCAAAAATAACTACAGTTATTCAAGCATATCCGGTTACTCTAGAATATCATATGATAGTCGAATAACTTTATAAACATTACGATATCTCTGAAAACCGTTAAAATAATCTTAGTGAATCAATATACACAATTTTCTCAATTGTTTTATTGATTACATGCATTCTTTCTGACTATTTATTCAAAGTTTTAATTAATTTTCTAAGTTTTATTGAGTTTACATTTAGTCTGTAACGAGGTCAATTGTTTATTTTTAGTATTCAGTCAAACTAGATTCATGAATAATTCCCGTTTTTATATTTAGATTTAAATAATAATTATTTAAACTTTTAAAATAAAAGAAAAATTTCTAGTCCTTAAAAATACTAAAAAAAGTAACAATCCACCACAATAACCCTATAGGTCTTTTGCCCTAAAGCAACTGCTAAAGCTTCTAACCAAGAATGCATAGTTAAGAGCTGGAAGAGAAGGAACGGTGAGAGGTTCCACCTATCTCGGAAGGAGAGGACGAACTTCTTAAAAATCCGTAAACACTAGGCTTCACTAGTTCAGTTGAAGATGCTATTAGTTAAGTGAGCGGACAAAGGTGAAGAGAACTAATCTCATCACTGTCCAACGAAGGGAAGTCGTCAAAACCAAACTCAGAGAAAGGGATGAACAATGGTACTCTAACAAGTGGGAGGGGCAGAAGAAAGATGAGGAAGTAGAGTTTGGAATTACCTTGAGTAAATATGGGAGTTCCGAGGCGGAGAAAAGTGTGGTCAGCGCTCTAGATGCTATTCGGCTACTCCGACCATTATAGGGGGTCCTTCAAATTAGATCAGAGCTGAAACTCGAGATTCTGATGTTCCTATTTACAGAAATATCCTTGCCAGAAAAATGGTTGTTGTCTCGATGCCTATCTTGATTGATTCCCCTTAAAACTTTTGTTTTGGGAGTAGTTTTCCAGAACAAGTATTTATTTAGGGTTTTTCTTAAGAGTTAACGTATAATCCACAGTTGATGTTCTTTATTCTATTTATTTTGTTTGATTATGCGGGATCTTGTTTCATCTATAAGAAAGTATTTCTTTTAAGGGATATTTACTTTATTACAAGGTACTGTATCTTATACGGGACAACTTTAATTTAGTCTCATTGTATTTATCAGCTTTGTGATGATTTAACAAACAACAAAATAATACATTTGACTTCTCAACTACAGCATAACTTTGTATATAAGTCCTACATTCAGGCTTGAAAAGTAATTTTAAAATAAATACAAACTTAATTTATTTCATTAAAGGAACATCAGTTTTCTCATGAGAATATTTTACTTGTATATTTTGTACAATGGAACTGAAGTGATATATTTTGAATGTTATATAAAGCAATACAAAACAAAACCTACCATTATACAGTGCTGCAAACAAATAACGTTCATTTACATATTATATACATTTACCACATTTAGCCTAACAATATATCTTCTCTATTGCCATACATCTCATTTCACAGATAGCGAGGGATATTATACTGTGAAGTATGTACCTACAATTTATTGTCAAAACTTGTTTTTAAAGACTAAACAAAATAATAAACTAACTGGATTATTTTTTATAGATTAAAAATTTGTTTTATTTTTCTGCTAATTGAAGGGATTAGTCCAGTTACCGTTAAAAGAAGCCGATTCCGTTTCTAACACGTCATATGAATTTGTAGAATTTGATGTTATTGAAAGCAATTTGAATAATTTTCTACGAATTAATCATTTTAAAATTCATCTCTTTAATTATGTTTTTATAATACCTGTTTTATAGTATTTAATACGTCTTAGTGTTAGTGTATTTGATATAATTATGTAGGTTCATGTTTGTAACAATGTGCAAACCCTGAAGATGTCTTTTGGAGATAAAAAAGCTGTAGCTACATTCCAATTAATAAGAATTGATGTAGACTTATTTTACAAAGGTGAATTGTAACCTAACACAACCAAATTACAAAAATGTTGTTTATAAGCCTTACTTTTTCGTCAATTTATTGTTACTACAATTTAATACTTAAAGGTAAATATTACACTTAGTTTATCTAAATTACTTTAAATAAATTTCAGTGTAAAATTTATTTTTAGCTGTGACTAGTATGAGAGATTAGTAGAGGTGTATCTCTTGTAATCTTCACAAATTTTCAACTTTAACACTTACTGCGCTACAGTCTTGTACAGAATTGTCAACGTAGAATTTCTTCAAATGTAAAATTAAAATATAAATACATTCACATTCATTACAGTTAAAATATCTTGTTTGCTTAGAAACATATGTATTGCATTGCAATTTAATATAATAATAATTTTTATTATAGAAATCAATTCACCTATACAGAGTGCCCCACGAAGACACGGAGAAACTTTCAGTATTCTACAAGTGAAAATAAAGAAAAAAAAGTTCATATAAAGATACCCCTAAAATGGTTAGTTGTCTATTTTATGTTTTGACGACAAAAATTCATATAGTTTTAATGGATACCATGATACAGAATCGATATTTTGTAAGGTACTTAGTGATAAAAAGATCTAATTTGAGAAAAAAATCAATTGATTTACTTTACTCATTTAAAAATGGCGGCTATTTAAAATGTACAATGGCGGCTATTTAAAACGTACAATGGCGGCTATTTAAAATGTACAATGGCGGCTATTTAAAATGTACAACGGCGGCTATTTAAAATGTACAATGGCGGCTATTTAAAATGTACAATGGCGGCTATTTAAAATGTACAATGGTGGCTATTTAAAATGTACAATGGCAGCTATTTAAAATGTACAATGGCGGCTATTTAAAATGTACAATGGCGGCTATTTAAAATGTACAATGGTGGCTATTTAAAATGTACAATGGCAGCTATTTAAAATGTACAATGGCGGCTATTTAAAATGTACAATGGCGGCTATTTAAAATGTACAATGGTGGCTATTTAAAATTTACAATGGCGGCTATTTAAAATGTACAACGGTGAACATTACGAAATTATTTTACAAAAAATAAACAAGGGAAAAAGTTTCCTCTTTTAACGACAAATATAACGTTTTAAAAAATTATTTCTGTATGTCAAAGGATAAATTGAGTTATCGACAAAAAAAAAAACTGAAAACATTATTTCTCGGTAGTTGTCTACAGTATTTAAGATTAGCTTAGATCGATATATTTTTTATGATTTCTGCAATTTTTATTCAATTCTGAATATATTGACGTAGTAAAGTCTTTAAAAATTGAATACGAACTTTAAAAAATCATTTTTTTATTCATGAAAAACAAACAAACCAAAAATAGGAAGAAAATCGTTATTTTACTTAAATATTCTTCATAATATTAAAAAACAAGAACTAAAAATAAAATAAAATGACAAATACTAACAAAATAACAATCCTCAGTAAAAGTAATTGTTCGAAATTTACTCGTTCACAGAATACACAGAAAATATTTTCGGTGGCTTTTCACTTTTATGTCGGGATCGATTCTTCTAAATTCAACATAATTGTGAATTTTAAAAATGAAAAAAATCTTCTTTTGCATTAACCTCCTGTTGGTATAGTATCGTTTTCATATGGCACCCATTAAAGTATTCTAATGGTGTTAAGTCAAATGATTGTGGTGGCCAATTGATTCGTCCACCAAGTTCATTCTAGTTCAAACAATGAGCGTTTTAAGGCATATGTTTATATAAAAGAATACTTCTTAAAAGAGTTTTTATTATGAACTATTTTTACAAACAAAGTATTTCATTCAACTTTGGATTACAGGAAATACATATATGACAAAATTTGTCATTTTGAACAAACTCCCTTCATTCACAATCACGTACTGCATTTTATTAAATGAAAATAGAAATTAGGACATAAGATACTGACAATTTTTATGTTTCAGTATAAAAGAAAATATGTTTAATTTCTGTTTTGTAATATATATATCACAAATAATCTTTCTATTACAGTATACTGTACTGTCTTGCAATTTGGTCATGAGCAGTTTATGAAATGTTACATAGATTTATTGACTTTATAAAATGCTCTATCCTACTATGACGTGGGTATAGAGGAAATTATTCCCAAATAAATTTTAAATAGAATACGCCCTAATGGACTCTGGAACTCTATTACTCTTGAGATATCCCTTGAATGTAAATCCATGCAATGCGAGATACACTTCAAGACATTTGCAACTTGTGTAAAGTTCAGTTTTGTTACAGTTCTGAAAAGTGACTCTTACAGAACATTATTTCTTTTAGTTAAATGAAGGTCTGTTTATGTTCCGCTATTGAGAAATTAATGAAATAATGTAGAAACTAACGTCAGTCTAAAAAAAAAAAAAAAAAAAAAATAAAATTAGATTTTGTACGCTGCGTCGTTTGTCAACGATAATTGTCGTCGTTTCAGAGAACGTACAGGACTCATCAAGAAACCCTTAAGAAAACCATTGAAATATGGTTAACATCGATTAAATGACGAAGTGTATAACCGAGAAATATAATTTTAATAATTTAGAAACTGTTATTTTAGAATGATTAATCACAAATAATTATCCGGAGTGCTATTTGTTTTTGGTTAGGGTTTACATTAGAGATTTCAATTAAAATGATTCTGTAAATCATTAATTAATAACCAATATGTACTCAAATTAATTGAACAATGCTTTAAAATGTCATTGTGCCATCCCTAATGAACGAGTGGTTTTGTTTCATAACATGCTTTGACCGAAATACCTATACGTTTTCTGTATACTTATACAACTGGAAAATGTAATGTATGTATAACTTTTAAAAGGGGGTTTCTTGCACCCTTCACCTAAATGTCACGTATTCTATCGTTTGTAAAAATTTCTACATCGGTATTCTGTGCTATTGGTACGGGGATGACAGTGTTTACATATGAGAGGTAAATAATTTTATTTATTTTGTATGAATAGAACTGAAATCAGGATTCTGATAAATATTTGTATTCATTTATTAATTATAACTCTTTACATTTTTACTAAGTAAGTATTATTATTTAAATAATTTTTTCGACTGAAAAATATAAGACCTAGACTGGGAATTGAACCCAGGACCTTTGGCTTTTCGTGCCAATTCTCTACCAACTGAGCTATCCTTGATCACTTCCCAGCATAGGGTGTACACTTTTCACTTGACTTTATTTACTGAAATGTTTGAGTTATTAGATCAACTATTTCGTTAAAAACGATGTTAAATTAATCAGATCACTCGACTTGTAGATTTTACTAGTAATTGAGAATATCTATTTGGAGAGCATTAACGGTTAAATCCAAAGGTCCTGGGTTAAATTTTCACTCTAGGCTGTGTATTTTTCACTTGAAATAATTATTTATTAAATATTTACTTCACAAATTGTAAATTATTTTTTATAAAATTGTAGCTCTCTGAACACAAAACAAAATTACATTTTGCTATTTGAACAACATATTATTACGATTACAAATTTTGTTGGGTAAGATTGTTTATGATATTTAGACAACATATGTTTGTTCTGTTATTGTTATTCAAAAATCAGGTTGTAATTTAGTCAATACATCAAAGCGTCAAGATATTAGCTCCAAAAGTTACATAAGTATTCTCTGTGTCACTAGCTTTACCACGCCCATTTAGAAGCTATTATTCAAAACAGTGAAAGCAAAATAATTATACTTGAAGTCAAAATATAAAATTGAATACTATTTGTGGGCCGTAAAATATTTGTTCTGACTTACTCAAATACAATTAAATACATTGCATTATTCAAATTACGAGTAAAAACCCTTTCTTGAAACTTTATGACTATTATTTAGTTTTGGGACTATTTTTACAGTGTAAAAGTGCCATCACATTAAAGTTGTATTTAAGCAATAGAAATCGGAATTATTCACAACGAAAATTGTCAAAAGGAAGAAACATAAATCGAGTGAATAAAATTATATAATTGGACTTAGTAGTGGATAAAAGAACCAGTTGCTAAAGATACAATCTGGATGAATACAATCTGTAGAGGGAGACAGGAAAGAACAGTTAAGGAATCCTCAGCCATGACAAGAAAGGTGGAAGACACCGTGCGGATGATAATTCGATGAGGAGCTTTATCCGTGATCTCCGGGTGTGTGTAAGAGGAAACATGGAGTTCTGAGCTGAGCTTTGTTTAAAGTTTCAACTCTCTAGCTCATCGGTAAGTTAGTTTAAAATCGGTTGCAAAATTTTTACCGAAGAGACAGACAAGAAAGTGAGTTTATTAAAACGTGTGTAAAATAATTACGTGAGGTATATAGTGAGATAGTAAGAAAGAATATTTGAATTTTATGAGTCGAGGTTAATACTTTTAAGTCTTCTTTATCATCTAACAGAATTATAAAATAACACAGTACAAATGCAAAGACAAACAAAAAATAAATTCATGCAAATAAAACAACAGATAGAAACAAAATAATTTTTGCAATACAAAATTACAATAATTGAAATAATACCCATAAAATATATAAAAATACTAGAATAGAAATAAAACATAAATAAAATTGTTGTAATAACAAGAACATAATTATTCAAGGACATAAATTTCCTCTCTGTACAATTAAAACAAAAATTATAATTCCTTGTTGTCGGCAAGCGGAGGCAAATGTAACAAATTTGTAAGACATTACTGATCAGTGTAGTGGTATGGTGAGCAAAGTAGACCTTATCTTGTGCTCTTTGTACTTAAATTAGACGTATACACAAACATTTTGACAGGTGAAAAGAAAACGCAGAGAAAGAAAGTTCTTTGTAAACTTGGTTTAAGTTGTTACATTATAAACTTTACTAGTAGATATAAATTAAGTACTTTATGCAGAATGTTTTCCTGATTTAAATATTGGTTGTGCAATGTTGTAGTTAAACCATTGGAATTATAACCATCCATCAATTGTGACATGAAGCATCTGTTGTTTCCAATAAATGTCAAATTCTAAAAACAAAACTGTCACATTGATTGTTGGGAGTTAACTTGATATATTTATACTAAACATTTTAATGATATTACCAGCTGAAATGTTTTTATGTTATACAAACGGCAACTATTAATTTGAAGTTAATTTAATTAACTGTAACTCTCGGAAGGGATCGAAGTTTGTAAAGTCGCCAGTGTGTTTGTTTGTTACGAAGCTACGGTAAAACTTGTGCTCCAATCGTTGTGAAATTTACAAATAAAGTTAGATTGATACCTGAGATGAGTATGTACAAGTTACAAAAGAGTCCCATTTTAAATTAATTAAAAAGCCATTCAAATCACGTTTCAACAATGGTCTCAGGTACTATTTATACAGATCCAACGCAATGGTGTAAAGATTAAAAAAAACATTATACGTTGGAAAAATTGTAACACGAGAAAAAACTAAAAAACTAACACATGTTACTTTTTTATTTATATGAATTGAAATGCAACTGTTTCAAGATTCACAGGATTAAAACAATTCAAAATAATTTATGTAACAGTTACACTGTTTTGTTTCTTCTGACTTTCTGTAAAATTTGATATAACTTTTATGTATTTGAATATACAGAGTGGTTCGTAACTACACGGCAATCTCTTGGCAAATGATTCTGTAGCTAAAAGTAAGACAAAGAGTTTATATAAACATAGTTCTGGAAACGCTTCGTTTCCCGACTGTTGGCCATTTTTTGTCAAAAAAAGAGATACTATATTTTTGGAAGTATAAAAGATATTGAATAGAGATTTCGTATAAGCATTATGTATATATAACCTTTTAAAAGTTATACTAGAAAGCTAAAACTTTATTTTTTAGATTTTCAAATTAGTGAATGTTTAATGTGTAATATCTGGTTTTCCTTTTTTTAAGAAAAAAATTTCTTTTTAAATTTTTTTCTGTAGCTCAAAAAATAACTTATCGATAAAAACCTAAAAAAAAGTATATCTTTGTAATGTTTACAACATCCAGGACTTTACGAAACACAAAACATTTTTGAATTTCGATAATTTTACCTCCAAATATATTTTTTTTTAATTTTAGGTCCTTAGCATCAATAAGGCTATTCAAAAAGTTCCTATTTATATGGTATTTGTTTCTTATTGGCTTTATTTACATCAATTAATCAGAAATAAATGTTTTGAATTGTGTTTTTCTACTGATTTTTGGGAGTTTTACAATAATTTCCTCAAAAATACAAAAGATACTTTCCATTCATGTCCCATTTTGGAACTTATAATACCGTAATTTTAAAATTCTGTATCATGACTTTGATTTAAGTTTCATGCAAATCGGATGATAAAGATAAAAAGTTGGTTTTAACCTCATAAATAGAACTCAGTACCTCCAATATGATTTAAAATTTTAAAATATCAAATTGAATCCGTGTCAAGAGTTTACAGAATAGCTCCATACAAAATTTCATCTTTAGACGTCTTCCCCATCTATGTTGTTCATGTATAGACAAATTTAACATGGGAATCCCTATGGTCAGTTATAAAATTATCACTCTGTATTTGTTACTGTGAAACACCGAAATAGGTGAATGTACTACACTTCAGAGAAAGACCGAATATTTCTTGACACCTGTCGGACTTCCACCAGTATATCTCGGCATACTTAAGTAAGCTGTGATGGTCGTCGAAACTGATGTAAATAGTTGTATTGAACGTTATCAAAGAGCTAGGTTAGGTTATGTTAGGTACAAATACGTAAATTTGTAAAATGTTTATCACACAAATATCTGTTTCTTTTGTTCCTTTGGATTTAGTAAAATCTCTTTTTCTGCATAATATAATAATATACTGTATATTAGTAATAAATTATGACAAAAAACGTAATTGCATTTCTTTTAAATGCATAAAATACAATTCGGAGTCACTCATTTTTGCAACATTCGCCGGTGTTATATCAGAAATAATAATTATAATGATTCTATTTTTGTATTATTTTTAGAACGTTGTTTGAAAAGTTAAACTTAGAATGTCCATTTTCAACACTTTATGAAAAAAGAAATTGTGAAAGAAGTATTGCAGGAATCTAGGGGAAACTCGTATACGAGTTTAAGAACTCGTATATAAGAAGAGAATAAATTTGTATTTTAATCAAATCAGTTGTTCTGAATTTAATTTAACAGTCTAGAAAATAAAATGCAGAGTTGGATTGCTGCATATATATTATATATTATATAGAAATGTGAATGCATATATATATATATATTGTTTCGTAGATATGCCTAATTTTAAAAATAAGAAGTTTTTTGTTTTACATTTTAATGATAAATTATTCTTTATATCCAACTTCATTTATAAAAACTATTTGTAAAAAAAAATGTATAGCTCTCATTCAATTCCAATATTCGCAATAAATGTATTATTGGAACTCTTTTTAACATTAATTTCGCATTTTCAAAATGAATTAAGTAATTAAACACTTCCTAGTTCTTCCATCTTCGGCACTTCATTTAGTACTGCAAATGAATTAAGTTATTAAGCGTTTCTTAGTTCTTCCATCTTCGGCACTTTATTTACTACTGCAAATGAATTAAGTAATTAAGCGTTTCCTAGTTCTTTGATTTTCGGCACTTTATTTAGTACTGCAAATGAATTAAATAATTAAGCGTTTCCTAGTTCTTCCGTCTTCGGCACTTTATTTAGTACTGCGTTCGTCCTTTTAAAGACAAGAACAGTGCGAGTCCTATTGCGTGGACAAAAAATAGAAAAGCTTTACCACGTTCCAAGCTGAAATGCTCTTTCCATGGACATCTCGCGATTGTAAATGTGGAAAAAAAGCAGAACGTTATGTATCCGCGCGAAGGGCGAGGTAAAGACCTAGCTGGGACACAGTCCAGTCAGGTAAAACCTTGCGACAGATCATAGAAGTTATAATGTAAAGTAGATTATAACTTAAATAAGGAATGACGTTTAATATTTAAAATGTAGATTAAATGTTATGTTACAAGAAAATAGAAGTAAACGTAAAATAAAAGCTCCGGGCTTCCCATTGAACACAAGTGTGCGTTCTGCCTTTAAAATTATTTGATAATGATGGATTGTTCGTATTATTAAATAAAATTTGACATCATTTGTGAGTATAAAAACATCATCGGATACGTAGTGTATTAGTTTTTATATAAACAAATGATGGCAAATATCCAAGATAAAAGATATGAGATTATAACTTTGCTTAATTTAAGGTCTTTCTCCATTTCTCTGATAATTGATTTTTGTCTTCAAAATTTTCATAAACCAGTTATTTTACAGTATTTAGCACCATGTCTCCAAAAACCTACATCTAATAAGAAAGAAATAATAATCACGAAGACGTCGCAACAATCAAAAGTTGACACAGATGATCGAGACACAGCTGATTCAGTTTCAGTACTGTTTATTTTGGCGCATACCGTAACATGTGTGTGAATTTACATGTACTATTTAGTCAACAACATATTTAAAAAAAAATTCTACAGACTAAACTTTTTCAATTTTTTTCTCTCTTTTTTTTCTTCTTCTTCTTTTTTTTCCATATTTTCAAAGTAGTATTTTATTATAAAACAATTATGAAAACAACTTTATTTTTTATTTTGTTTTTCACATTACAAATTGACAATTTAGCTTTTATTATCCTTTTCGGCAGAGAAAGTGTATACTATATATTTTTTTACAGTTTATAAATATATATTGCGTGAAAATTAATAATGTAATTAGTAAGAATTGAAAACACCATACAATCTCTGTATACCTTTAGAGAAATTACATTAGATGTAGTAAAATGTAAATGTAATTTAGTTTGCTTTATCATGTAAATAAGAATTATGACAAGAAAGATTTAACAAAGGCGTTACTTTTTCATTATGCTGCATTTTTTTATAAGTAACTTTACTTATAATACAGTTGTAAATAATTTAGAACCAACATTTGTGATAATATCTTTCATTAAGTTTTTATTGTCTGTTTCACCTTCTTTGATAATTTCATGGGAAAAGAATTTCCTTCTGCCAGTCTCTGTTTTTAAGTTTCTAGAAACACAAAATAAAGATAAATCTTTACAAAAAGGAAAGAAGAAAGTCATTATGTGCGTGAAAGTTAAGAGATAAAGGCTTTATGGAGCGTCTTGCTGTTTATCAGAAAAGAAAGAGGAATTCTAAAATAATTTAGAAATTAAAACAAAGAATTAATCTAAACCAATGTAACACTCCTAAAGGCAGGTGTTTTTATAAAAAAAGTAATGAATTGTATATTAATGTAAACTTTAATATCTTAATGAATAAAGAATTTTAGCGCCAGTAGCATATTTCTTTACTACAAGGTAAATTTTGACGATTAAGGTGTCAAATTAAACAATGTTACCGTTAGAATTACCAAATATTGTTCATTTTCCTTGGAAACACTTATTTTGTAATACATTTATCATTTAAATAACATGACTGTTACGGATAAATAACATGTTTTGCAACAAATTAATTCGAAACAACGTTTATAAAAATAATATGTTATATTTGTGTGTGTTTATAACAGCTGTTTTAAATTATTTTAAGGTTAACTTAAATAGTGGTTCCTTTATTTGTGCGGTTTCAAGTTGTGTTGGGATTGATTGATTACATGTAACAAAATTTATGTTTTAAATTGTCAGATACGTTTTATTTTGTTGTTTTGTTTGAGTGTTTATAACAGCTTACTAAAATTATTTTAGGTTAACTTATTTGTGGGATTCACGTTTTGTTTTGATTGATTGCTTACATTTTGCAAAACTGAACAGTTTATATGGCATATTGTTATATTGGCCTTCGAGTTTTCATCGACGTAATGAAGTAAAATGTTTACCTCAAATATAAAATAATTTTTCTTTATTATAATTGAACAATATTATATTTCTTTTTTGTTAAATACACACTTCAACAACAAGACTCAAATAACCTGGCATGACGATACATAGCTACAAAATTCTAAGGAATCGAACAGTTCTAAGGATATTCCTGAAATACCAGCTATGAAATATCTGACAGAAAGTGAAAGAAGGTCCAACGTGTTAAAATACGCCGAAGATATTCAAGTAAAAGTTTGTAAAGTGTACTCGTTTATAAAAACAAATATAATGTACCAAAAAATAAAATTTATAAAAATCGTAAAACGCCAGACTGTACATGGTGTAGTTAATTTTGGTATACGCAGAGAGCTCAGCAGGTCCCTATTTTTCCTAAAAGTCCCTATTTTGTAATTTGGTCCCTAAAAGTTCCTATTTTTGAAGTTTTAAAGTGTAATATTAGTTTTTAAATCAACGATACCAATTGAATTCTCGATACCTTATACCCGGCATAATAATACGATAAATATAACGATATAATATTAACCTTATAACTTATCGATACTTGATACTTTGTTTTTATTATTCGATGGATTTTGTTTGTTACTTAATGTAAACATTTGGTTTGAAATGGATTGCAGTGCTACATAACAAGAATAATCAAAGGTAAGTCAATATTTTGAAAATTCAATAGCCCTAATGAATCATATGAGGGATGAAATATGCTTCTGCTTGCTCATAACCTGTGCTGTTGTAGCAGTTTTTTTCAGCAATTTCACTAGGCTTAGTCAGATGTTTTTTATTTTTCTTTTTATCATTAGTTAAAAAAATTCTAACCTGAGAGTTTGAATTCACCATTTGTGTCTCAATGAATGTCTCTTCTATTTTCGTTAACTTAAAAACATCTTAGTGTAGACTCTAGGATGAGTTTAGAGTTACATAAGGCTTACCAATAAAGGTTTTTGTTTGTTTCAGGTACAAGTATGAGTAAATATTAATTAAACAATAGTAATATAGGAAAGTGTAGTTTTAAAGTTGACTAGTTAAAAAAAACAAGACTGTAATGTATATGAGATATCTGAGTGGCTTACAACTAAAAACAATAATGTATTTTGCTTTGTTTGTGCTAAGACAGTAAACATTACCAACGGATTCTATGAAGTTCAACAACATGCAGAAGGAAAAAAACAAACACAACTGTTAAGATAAGATAAAGTCAAGTAAAGGTACTGTGGATGGCTGTAAATGTGATTCAAATGGGACAATCAAAATCTATAATGTCAATGAGTCTGTTTATGAGCTGAACTAATCTGGGCACTTGAAGTAGTTTCTTCAAACTTTGCAGTATCTTTATGTGATGTCGTTGGAGATATTTTCAGAAAAATGTTTTCTGCCGATGTTCCTAAAAAGAATTCTCTTTCCCATATTAAATGAAGTTACTTAGTGACTGAAGCGTTGTATCCTTATTTTCGTGATCAAATATTGGAAGAAGCAAGATCTACATGTTATTCGTTGGAGTATGATGAAACTACAAACAATGTTTCTCAGACAGAGTTGCAAGTCAGAGTGCAGTTCTGGTCATCCAAACTAAATAAAATTGTTTCTCACCATTTAGAGAAATATTTAAAGGTCTTGCAACAGCAAATGATTATAACGTAATATATTACAGGCACTAAGAAATGCTGATCTTCCTTTAACTAAACTAGTCCCAATATCTAGTGATGGCCCAAATGTTAACAAGGCAACATTCAAGCTTCTAAATGAAGTTTTACTCATCCGTGACAAGGGATTGTTAGAAATTGGCACGTGTAAATGAACTTGGCAGTGATGTGTCAGATTTACCCTTTTCATTATATTACTGTTTCTGGCCAGCAAGATGGGAAGGTTACAGACGCAGATGAGTTTGCCACCCCACCGATTCTTCAAGCTCGTTTCAAGTCGCTGGTTAACCTTGGAATCTGCAGCGAATCGATTGCTGGATCAATAGCCTGCTTTAATTGAGTATTTTTTTAAATTTGTCTCTTTAATTTCTTAAATTTTAAGTTTGATAAATGGAGGTCAGAACGAGTTGAGAAATGCTAAATATCAATCAATTTTCAAATATTTGAAAGATAAATCAATGAAATGTGGAGTACTTTATGTGGTTTTAGGGACCCTTATTTTTTCGCCAAGGTCTCTAAAAAGTACTCTATTTCACTCATTAGTACCCTATTTCCCCCCTTTGTCCAAAGTTGCTAGGTTCCTTGAATGTAAGAAAAAAACAGAAAGTGCGGCTTTTTGCTTTGGTATGCGCGTATGATTACAGAAGGGTTCAAATCCTGTTTTAGACATTATTTGATTTCAGATTTAAATATAGAACACGTTCATTCTCTTTGACACATTTTGGAACAACGTGTAATTCAAATTTCCAAATCTAAAGAAATTGTCACGGAGTTAGCTCCACGTTCCACCCTCCTCCCTCCTCCTTCCCCCAGGTTGCTTTGTTTTCTCATCAGCCTTTGTGCAAAACAAGAATAATAAACAATGCCTTAATTCCAAAACATGATATTTTGACTTGCAGGAAAAATTTAAATTACAATTATAAACATGGTTTCTGTTACAGTAAATGAATAACGTACGCTGATCAGAAAACAATTTTGTGAATGTAAAGTCACATACATTAGGATTTGTCAAATTTAATATATTATTATTATTCTTTTTCAGTTCAATTTGTGTGAAACTTTAATATAATAATGTGACTATGTAAACATAATTAAACAATATTAAGGTTATATTTTAGTTCAATTTTGTGAAACTATAATGTAATCATGTGAACATCATGTTACAAAGCTCCCTTCTATTATTTAAATCATTTTTATTTAGTTTTTTTTAAATTAGGGTTATAATTTTTGAAGAAATGATTCCAAATTAAAATTAAAGTGTTTATTCAAAACATTAGTAATTTTGAAACAAGTGCAGCAATAATAAGGCTGTTAAAATAAATTTTATCTTCTCAAGAATTATTAATAACAATCATGCATAACCAGATTCCCTCACAGGAAGTCGTTGCTTTGTTGGTTTTTTGCAACTAAAATTTATTAGCTCAAAGAAAACCTACACAGTCAACAAATTTGAGTTTTAGTTAAAATTTAGTAGAAGTTATAAAGTCCTAGAGGATAAATTGCCAAGGCTTAATGGAAAATTTTATGTTAAATATTACTGGACTATAAATTTCTCACTTATAAAATTTATCTGTTGTATTTATGAATTTATGTGATTGATAAAACATTTTATGTTGTCAAGTGCTCATTGGTAGCAACGAAAGAGAGTGAGAGATGTTTATACCCTATGCATTTTTAGATAGTTGTGTAATTTTATTTCACATTTAAATAAGTTCCAAGATCTGCAGTATGCAGTATTTACATAAAAAAATATCTTTAAAAAACTTAGAAGAGCAGAACTTACCTTTATGTTTGGTCGACTAATTATTTTAGATTCATAATATATTTGGGAAACTTACCTTTCTTTATAAAATTCTAAAGGATAACATAAAAATCACCCAATTAAACATATTCACTATCATCGACCAAAAACAACACATTTTATCAAAACCCATGCCACAGTACATAAAAATAACATTCATATTTTGTGTCGCTATATAATATAATTTGTGCAACATGAAAAGTGATAGAAATCACATTATATGGCACGAGTTTAAAAGAAAAAAAGAGGCAAAGAACAACCATCGTTTTGGATGAAAAGGAAATCTCTATGGTGATGAAGAAGAAAAACAGGTTTTGGAATAATATACTCAAAGAATCCAAACATGCAGCATAATGTTTAGATCTAGCAAGAAGATTTAATGTTTCAAATACATACTAGTGATTAAAAATAGGAAAGTAGCTGAGGTAAAACATGATAACTTAAAATCACTTATAACTTAAAATCATTTGTAATTTCACCTTTCAGACCAAATTCATCCAGATTACATCCAGCCAAAATTGACCAAAGAAAATTACAACTTTCTTGTAATTAAATGTTAAATATAACATTCGAAACTGCGAACGGAAGAACTTTTAACATAAACAATATAAATATTATTTTATTTAAACACAATCCTTCATAAATTTTGTATCATATTCACCAATCACTTTAACCACTTCCATCACATATCTTAATTTTTAAAATATCAAATATCGTAATTGTTCAGATTAAATTTTAATAGTTTTAAGCTATATATATATATATATATATATATATATATATATATATGTATGTATGTGTATATATATATATATATATATATATATATTGATTGCGCACTCAAAAGTGTTGTAAAAATATCTAATGCCGATTAACTTTTGAACCCTGAGATTAAGAGTACTTATAAACTTTTTGAATAATTAAATAAAGAAGTTAAATAAATAATTTTGTTAGAACACATACATGTTTTACGATACAGTTCTTTGTCTTATAAATGCAAATGAAACATCAAGTGTAAACTGTCAAAATACACTCCACAGTATTCAAGAAGAAATAGATGGTGTACCGATAAAGAATTTAAAAAGCGTCTCTAAAGCACAACAACTTTGTAATAAATTTTAAACAATTAAAAATTGAAGCTTTAAGGCTCATAGCTGATAATTGCCACGAAATCATAAGATACAAATTTCTTTTTTAATTTTGTGAAACTACTCGTTTGTAGACATCTACATTGGTAATTCCAATTTTCTCAAAACTACAAAAAACGAGCTATACTATAGCCTTTCTGTGTGCCGTAAAACAATAAGCAACTATGGAATATTCGAAGAGTGCATGCACAAGTTGTTTGAAAATTTGATAAAGAAGTTTTCTTAGTATCTTTTTTGATATTAGATTTTAAATCTAACTCTTGAATTTCGAAATAAGAAAAAATTTTCAAAATGATCATTAAAGGAACCAATAATAAAATATAGCAAACTCAATAATAGTAGTTTTTTTTTAAGTTGACCAAAACAAATACAGTGTTCTCTCACAAAGTCTAAACAACCATTTAAAAAATACATTGGTAAAAACGATCCTTTTATAATGCCTACAAAAGCTCAATGTGAAGAAACAAAACAATAAACAATCTTTTGCTTATACCAACTTGTGAGAAAGGTTGTGCAGCTCTTGTAATCTGTCTGTTTTTTATTGAATTTATCATTGTAACAGTTAAATCACTTAATCATAATTTAAAATCTCAAACCCTATCTTTGAATAGATTATTCTATTTCGTCCATGATGACGTCATTGCTACTAGGCCTCGCCAATGCCTTATCTATTTCATCAACCTACAAAGCCAAACATCCATATTGAATCCCGGCAGTGAACAGTGTGTTGTTTACCTGTGCAGGAAGTGTTGAGGTTATGTTACGTTGTGTTGTCAATTGTAGGGAATATTTATTTCTGTGAATGTGTGCACAGTGTTTAAATGAAGTTATTAATAGTTTACTCTTCTTAAGAGTTTCTTCCTTTTGTGCAGTTTGGTGTGGTTGAAAACAATTACCAAAATCCATGTAAGTATTGTCTGAAACATTTACAGTCCATTACAGATTAAGAACATATAATTTTAGGTTTTAGTTAACAAATTGTAAAAAAGTATCCTGTTTTGCTCGATTACCGACTTATCTTTAGTATTAAATTATGAAGATCGCTAATAAACACAACACGAGTGATAATAAAATGATTTACAGAAACCTGTTTGGAAAAACCATTAAAAATTTTCCATCCTTTAGTAGTGAAGAACAATGATATCCATGTAATCGTACAAGGAAGGTGGTGCTTCTAACGACTAAAATCCTAGATAAATTTTGCTTTTATTGCTACTCATTTTTTGTTTCTCATTTTGAGGTTGTGTGGTTACAAAATGGATTGATTTGTCATAAAATGGATTCCCATTGGAAAGAGTATACATTGGGTTATTGGGGATCGTTGAGGATATACAAATAAAATGTCATTTCCTATAGAATTTAAACTCTGCTGCTGGCTTGAAATTTACGTCGATTTTCTGGTTATTAATTTCTTTAAGGATAAGGAACAGCCCACATGTATTTAGTAGTTTGTTAGACTTTTCATTAGTAACATCGTAATAGTTTAATTACAAATTTATTAAAATGAAATTATAATATTTTGCAACACAGTTCTTGAAATACTTTATATTGGTCACCATGTCTAAGCAAATTGTAAAACTATAGGCAGGCCAAAATTTGGTGAAAATCAGTCAAAAACTGCAAAGGTTCGAGCAGTTTAAAACTTCATAAACTGCATTTATGAAATTCAATTAAAAAAAGTCCTAATCTATATATTACTGGTTGTGGAGTTCCGATATACAATTTAGATAAATTATATTTACCATATTACCAGTTTATATATATCATACAATTCCGACAACTCTTTGGAATTGTGTCGGAAAAATAATTTCTTAATTAAAATGGCTGTAAATATTGTTATTATATTAATTACTGTAGTATTGTTTTAGGTAATCAAATATTTTAGGTAATATGTTGAATCAAATGAAATATTTAAAAACCTTTTAACAATGTAGACTTTTTCTATTATACATACAGCAAAACCTATAAGTTTCACAACTCATTGAATAAATATTTGAAATGAGAATATTCAAAATGCGCGTTTCAAACGGTATTTCACAATTGTGAAACAAAAATAATGCTTAGGGAATCAATTAATGTATATTTATGTGGGAAGTTTGGGTTGTAAAAATCACCCGACTCAATAATTATTTCCAGTTAAGAGAAATGTGCCGTTAAATCTATTACTCCGTACCCTTTACTTTAATGGACACTAAGGTTATATGTGTATAAATATAAAATATGCAAACAATGACTTAAGTTCAACAATGAACTTTAAACTCTTTGCTGTTTCCATGGTTTTATTTTCCATAGTTTTATTTGTTTTTATTGCCAAGTTTTTTATTAACTTTAGTTAATAGTTGTTTGAAATGTTAAATAATATCATACTTAGATATTTACAGTAGTATGTAGCTTAGATTGTTTAAAGTTTATATCTACATATCTATCTGCAGTTGAAATTTATCTCTCTAGACATTTTAGTTAAAAAATATTTAATAGTAAGTAGTTATTATTTTAAAATAAACCATGGTATACTTTGAGTTGTTAGTTACTGTATACTTCAGAATGTACTGGGTGTGCCACCTAAACTGTTACAATAACTAACTTTTAAATATGATAGTGTACTTTAAATGGGGAACCTTCCTTTCTTTTCAATGAAGTTTAAAAATCTATTTTGTAAAATGTTAAAAATTGCCGCCATTTTCCATATGGCGGCCAACTGTGAAATTTGTTAGGAACACTCTGTATTTTATGTTGTTTTTTCCAGATGTAAAACAAGATTTTAATTTTGGATATTTTAAAAATCTTCCGCCGTTTAGGAAATACAGGCACTTAAAGTTGAGAAAATTAAATGTTTGATTGGCCTACAAATAATTGATTCCCACCTAAAATGTTACAATAGCTAACTTTAGAACCGTTTACGGGTGCAAATAAGTTTTAATGGGGAACTCCCCTTATATTTGTAAGCTTTAAAATTACATGAAATTCAATTTTGAAAAAAGTTCTAAATTACATTAAAAATAGGGATTTGATTTTTAAATTAGTAACCCCCAATTTTTATAATGGAAAAGTAAATCTTTGGTTAAATTTGACACTTTTTTAAAAATTGGCCCTTTCCCAAAATTTCTAATAATAACTGAGCTGGAGAAAATTTTCTGTATTTGTTTATTGGTTTTATATCCTGTCTTTAACACACAATTAAGTTAAATTAAGTGGGGATAAATTATTTGTTGGCCTATCAAACGTTTAATTTTCTGAACTTTAACTGCCTTTAATTCATAAACGGCTAAAGATAAAAAAATACCCAATCATAAAATATTGTTTTACATCTGAAAAAAAAAAAAAAAAAAAAAAAAAAACGTAAACTACAGAGTGTTCCATAACAAATTTCAAATTTGGCCACCATATTGAAAAATGGCGGCAATTTAAAAAAATTACAAAATTAATTTTTAAACTTTATTGATAAGAAAGAAAGGTTCCATATTTAAAGTACTCTATCATATTTATAACTGAAAAGTTAACAATTGTAACATTACGTAAGGACATCCAACATAATAAGACAATTAATGCTTGATGACAAACATCCTGACGTTTCCATGGATTCAGATTAGTTTTGCTTCAATAAATAATACAATACTGTTCATAAGAGAGTTTTATGGATTGTGGTTTCGCTATCAGCTACATGTGACGATTTTGAATTCCCCATATTGGTGAAGAGAGAAAACGTGAATAATCCACTCTCAATCATAGACTGAGAATTATGAATTGGTTTTACATTAACACACATCGCTATCATATTTGAATATTGAATTTATATTTAAATTCTTGAAAGATGGTTTTATTAATGACACGCTGTCTATATGGTACAATAATTTACCACTAGACGATTGTAGTTAAACAGATGAAATAAACATGAAAAATATATTTATAAAATCAGAATTATTATTTCTATTTGGCAGCTCAATCTCCCAAATACATATCTGAGGTGAATCATACAGTTTTTGTTCTGTTTATTTATTGATGGTGGTGCACTAGTTATTTAAAAACAAACTAAAACTTATTAACATATAGAAATTACTACATTATTATTATTAGTAACAACCTCCAATGTAAACTGATGATAAAACGTACTGGCTAAGTGGGTGATTGTGTTGGTGAAACTGGGGGGGGGGGGGGTGATTGTTACATTGAATGTTAACTGATACAATTGAATTTTTTTGTTCTTTGTTTTGAAAATTTTAAAAGTTTAATATGGTCTACTGAAAATCTGAAAAATGTTTATAACACAGGGAATCTATCCAGGTCAATCAGGCAATTCAAGTTTATTATTCAAACATTCATTCATTAATTAATTTCTTAATTTCTCTTTCCTTTTAATTGTCAATTTACTTACTCTTTCCGTCTTCATCTCTTCTCCGTTTCTTTACTTATACGGACAATACTTAAAATAGTTTGGACATGTAACTGATAATCAACAGTCCTTGTTGGTGGTCCAGCTCCAATTGCTCATTTTTCATTGTTGTAAGTCCCTTATGTCTTTGAACGATTTACTTCCACGGTCACAAACATCATTATGATCTTGTTCTTCGGGGTTCGACCGCGTCAATATGGTCTGCACGTTGAGTACAGCCGACGTTTCGGGCACTTTACAGATGTCCATTCTCAAGGCCTAACAATCCCTTATGTCTCTTTGAATCTGTTTGGTGATTTCTTGTTCTTCCTTGTTTCTTTTTATTTACAGAACTTCACAACATTGTGCACTTTGTTTCTTACAATTAAATTATTGATATGGCTTATGTTTTGTAGTGCGCTATGTGATAGATTCTATGTTCATGACTGTTTTGTGGTAGGTCAGGGTTAGGAATCAATTCTGAGGTGACTTTCATATGTTTGCTTACAAACAGTGAATTCAATATCGTTACAGTATGCGTAAACAAAACCTACTGTTATAATTTTTTTGTTACATAAAAAATATTTAGTTTTAAAAACGAACTAGATGTTCATAACGAATATTGTTTTCTCGGTCACAAATTTAGTTCAAAAATAGGATGGAGACGAACTTTCTGGCAATTTTATGGAGTCCACGATCACTATTACCAGGGCTATGAAAGTGCGATTGGTTTGGAAATTTGGAAACAAGACACGTAAGGCTTGTGTTTTGAAAAGTTTAGACTTATAATAAAATCATCAGAGGAAAGGGAGTTAGAAAAGGGAATATTTCCTATGGGATCGTTCATCGTTTATCCCAAAGGTCTTCCTCGATTTGATCCTTTTATATTTTTAACAATCATCTGAATTGTAATTTTAAAAAAACCAACTACTCCTTTTACTTTGTCACATGTATGTCGAATAGAAAATGTTACTGAATTGTGGATCCATTTGAACAAAGTTGTTTATGTTTTTTTAAGAATTTTTTTATGTCCGATATGTTCATAAAAGTTGTTTTTGGAAAGTTGTTTGTTCAATATGTACTTGGACAGAGTTTATTGTATTTTGATATGTAACAATATTTTAGGGATGTATTGAAAACGTATCATATTAGAAAAATCGAATATTAACATAATCATTAAAAACAGGGAAAAAATCGTGTACATTGTACAATCATTCACAGAGTTGATCACAAGCATTGTTTAACAGATATACATATAAGTATTTTAAAATGAAATTTAAAATGATATTTATTGAATTTATATTATTTGCGTCTTCGTTGAAACAACAATTAAAATATATACTTGATTTTTAATTTATATTTAATTCTGTTTTATACATTGTGCAATTTAAAAAGATAATATAAACATATAGAAACGTGTAAAAATAGTTTTCTCAGCATTTATCAGTTTTCTCTTCTACTTTAAAAGCCTTCAGTTAATTAACACAGTTTGTTAAAATACTCTTCTGAATAGTTTGTAATATAATTATTAATATCTACATATTTCCTTAGACAATATTAATATGCAACAATTAAGTTTAGAATACTAACTTTTTTTAAACCCTTTACAAAGTCATAGAAAAGGATATAACAAAACATACTTTATGATTGTTTCCTTGGAAACTCTATTTTGTGTAATTGTATTTCTTCTATATTAATAATTATTTGTAACCAAGGAACAAAATTGCGGTGGAATAATATAAGGTTTTTATCTGTATCCCTACTGATTCAAAAGTATTCGAGTTTTTTTAGATTGTTTGATCTTATTATTGAAAACTGAGTGTCCTGAAACCAACCACATCTTTGAGTAAAAAAACTGAATTACATCAGTTAAACTATGATTGTACCCAGTTTTCCGTACATGCATGTAGAATTTACACAATATTTTCGTTGCCTTAGAATTGTTAATTTTTTTCTTATTCTTTCTTATTTCTTTCCAAACCTATTTCAACTTTTTCAATACAGGCTTGAAATATCCCTCTACATAACAAAACTAACTAAAATCTATGCAAGTAAATATTCCACAAACAAACCGTCTCCAAAAACATTTTTATTAACGGTTTCGGATTTAAATTCAATATCATTTTCTATTCGACGTACGTGTGAGAAGTACAAGTCAGTAAAACCATGTTTCCATGGTTATTCATCAATAATTGATGTTGGTTTTACTAGCCTTTCATTCAACAACAACAAAATAATGCCAACGTATTGTGTATCTTAAAAATTATATATCGAAGACTATATTCAAAAAAAATAATAATTAAAAAATAACATCTACTGTAAATTAAAAATAATTTTGTTTTCCTTGACAAATTAATTATTCCTACTTGATTTTTTTGAGGATATATTTATTTTGATTGATATGCACTGACTTTCAAGGTAGAAATAGTCAAGCAGTGATTGCATCTGATGTAAATATTTCAACATTTGTAGAGGATATTAGCGGCCCACAAGGAACCCTCACCTTCTTACTCCTTTTTATCAAAGATGAATTAAATAATAAAATTTTACCTTATTGTTTGATTTGGTTTTCACAATCCCTTCTTTTGTTTTAGAATAATTTGATAAAAACAACTTCACAATTATTCGTGAGGATTTCGAAAATATTAATTTCTTTAAAGTAAACAATGCTGTAGTAAGAAGTAAAAACACAGCATAAAGAATGCCAATAAACAATAAATATAGTCATAATTTACAAATTACTACGTTAGTGTAAATAAATTTATAATGTTTCCATGCTTTGACTAAAAGGGTTTAGACCTATCTCAGACTGTGTAAATGTAAAGAGAAGGGTGAAATCAGTTTCAATTTAAACTTGAGAGATATTTGTTAAGGGAAATTGTGAGATGTATCAGGCCATCAGATGTTTACAATTTTAATCTATATATATCGTCCCAAAATACTCAGTAGATAAATATGTAGTTTTGCACCACAGATTTTTCATATTTTTTAAATGTATTAATTAATTAAGGTATTTGTTTATTAGTGTTGTAAAATCACACTCTATTTTAAATATTTATAGAAATGAATTCCTAATAACTCTGTGCTTTTCATTCCTTTGTATAATTATTTTTTATTCACACCATCATAGTTGGATGGTTTGTTCTTGTTGTATAAAGGCGAAAAACCTTTCAGTCATCATCGCCTTATAAAAAAGGAAGAAAAGTGCATAAAATAAAAACCCTTATTAGCTCTCGAATACTCTAATAGCGTCAGCGTCAGAGGAGAACAAGAGTTGGTCAAGAGAGACCTGATAGGAAAGATGAAAAGAGAGGGATTTAACCGTACATAAAGAAAGGTGTACATCCAGTTAGGGTCTTTGAGACCGTTAGATTACACCCGCTCTCACTCTGAGTTAGGACTAGAGGGAAGGTAGTACGAAAATGATACATATTTCAACTTCGTATTTCCTATATAATCGTAAGCAGATATAATTAATTACAGACAGTCTGTATAGGCTATGCATAAGTGAAACTTATAAATAATATAAAGAAAAATAATAATTTTGGAAGCAAACAAGATATTTATAACGGAGGTTGTTTTCCCAGTCAAAAACACGATGGAGTTGAAATTTATAACAATGGACGTAATTCCTATGTTTTGAAAAGTTCAGTCTTATAAGAAAAAGATCAGAGTAAGAGGAGTTGGAAAATGGAAAGACTGGTCACTGGATAATTTATTATTAATCTATATATATTTGTTCCTTTTTCATTTTAAAAACTTATCTGATTTGTAATATTAAAATCCAATTACTGACATGTACTTCTCACACGTACGTCGAATAGAAAATGATATTGAATTTAATTCCGAAACCGTTAATAAAAATGTTTTTGGAGACGGTTTGTTTGTGGAATATTTACTTGCATAGATTTTAGTTAGTTTTGTTATGTAGAGGGATATTTCAAGCCTGTATTGAAAAAGTTGAAATAGGTTTGGAAAGAAATAAGAAAGAATAAGAAAAAAATTAACAATTCTAAGGCAACGAAAATATTGTGTAAATTCTACATGCATGTACGGAAAACTGGGTACAATCATAGTTTAACTGATGTAATTCAGTTTTTTTACTCAAAAATGTGGTTGGTTTCAGGACACTCAGTTTTCAATAATAAGATCAAACAATCTAAACTCCAATACTTTTGATTCAGTAGGGATACAGATAAAAAACCTTATATTATTCCACCGCAATTTTGTTCCTCGGTTACAAATAATTAATATAGAAGAAATACAATTACACAAAATAGAGTTTCCAAGGAAACAATCATAAAGTATGTTTTGTTATATCCTTTTCTATGACTTTGTAAAGGGTTTAAAAAAAGTTAAATCTAACATTAGTGTAAAATAAGTCAATCAATACTAAATACTATCGTTTTTTGTTTTTTATTGAAAAAAATTGATGTGCATTGACATTATATTAATTAGTTCCATACTTTGAAATTACTTTAACAAAATATAAACACAGTAAAGTTGGTGCAAACATTTAACCACTCTTTTTAATTTATCTGAACGATTTACCTGAAAACTTTGGTCCTGCCAAATCAGTATTATTTGCTGTTTACAATACTTTGACGGTGTTTGAGCAAAGTAGTGTAAACTTAGCTATATCAACAAGTTTTGGAATGTCAAAGGCCAATGGATGGGTTTATAGCAAACAATTTAAAATTAAATGTATCGAAAACTAAATTAATAAAATTTAAAACAAAATCAACTCAATATACAATATTATTATTAGAGGTGAGAAATAAATCCAAAACATAGTTAAAGTAAATTTTCTTGATGTTATTGTGGACGAAAATTTAAATGGGAGATGTCACAATTCAAAGATTGCGGATTTAATGGCATCTGTTTGCTTTGTTCTCCGAATGTTTTCAAGGATTACCAGCGTAAACCATAAAATAAGTTACTCTGCATATGTATTTTCTCGGCGATATGGAGAGTAGTCTTCTGGGGGGAACTCTGTAGATGCTTTTAAAAATTTTCGTACTCAGAAAAGAATAATTAGAGTAATGTTTAATTTTAAATTTAATCAATCATGTAGACTTTTTTGGAAAATATAGAATTTTGACTTTTTCATCTATATATGAAAATAAATGTTGGTGATTTTTAAAGAAAAGAAAATACCTATATATATATATCTCTCACGATGAAACAAGTGTTGCCATATCCTGTGCACAGATTGGACTTTTTAGAACGTGGCGTTTATTAGTCTGGTGTGAAATTATTTAATAAACTTCCGAAAAAAAAACAAAAAAAAAGGTTGTTTCAAGAATTTTTGCGGATCATTCAGAGGATACCGTTTGAAGCATAAATTTTTACTCAGTGGAGGAGTACCTCAGCTCAACCTCTGGGTGCCTGGGATGCATTTTGAATTCAGGATGACGACTCAGATAATTGAATAATATGAGAAAACAAGTATACATAGTTCACTGTGTCTTAATTTGTTTGTATTTTATAAAATTTGTGTATTTCACACACTGGTAATCCATAATGTTACTCTAATTTAAAAAATGTTCATTCATAGATACAATAATTTCAAAACATAATATTTACGTACAGAAATGCTGGAAAGGTAGTATTCTTAATATTGGTTGTTTGAACTTCACTCCTACTTTAATATGTTCAGTTAATTCTCACTTTATATGACACTAATTTTCTGAATAGATTTTAATATATTTTGCTATTATAATATATACTTAATATAACTCAGTATGCAATAATTAAGTTTAAAATACTTGTATGTTTCCATGGTTATTCGTAAATAAATGATGTGTTTCACAAGCCTTTCATGACCGGCAATAAATAATGGCAACATATTGTGTATTTAAAAAAAATCATATGCAGAAGACCGTGTATAATTAAAATATAGTATCTACAGTAAATTATGACATAAGTTTGTTGTCCGGAGAAGGTTTAATATTTTTACTTGAATATAGGCTCAGGTTTCCAAAGAAGTAGACAAGTCGGTGGTTGCATGTGACGCGAACGTCTCAAAATCTTCAAAGGATATTAGTAACCCACACCACACCCTCTTACCTTTTTATTTATTAAAGTTAAATAAATGAAGTTTATTGAAAGAATTCCACGTTAATACAGTAGTTGAATTTTTATGATACTTTGCTTGACACAGTCCCTTCTCCTATTTTAGAATAAAAACAAATTCACATAAGTATTCGTGAGGATATCTAAAATATTCATTTACTTATTGTTTTTTAAGAAGTAAAAATACTATATTTTAACGTAAACAAATAAGCAAAAATTTACACAAGACGTACAGATTACTACGTTAGTGTAAATAAATGTATAATGTTTCCTTGCTTTGATTGAAAGGGTTTAGACTGAGTAAATATAAAGAGAAGGGTGAAATCAGTTTCAATTTCAACTTGAGTGATATTTGTTAAGGGGGGATGTGTTACTGAGATGTATCAGGCCATCATATGTTTACAATTTGTATCTCGTTCTATAACACTTAGTACGTAATATTATCATAAGTAGTTATGAAACGAAGATTGTTTCAATGTTTACTAAAGGAAATTAGGTCGTCGTATAAAAGAATTAAGGAATCTTTTTAGCGATGATTTAAAATCATATTCCATTTTAAACATTAGAACTTAGTTAATTTAAATCAATGTTAAATGCGATCAACAGATGCGATAAAGATGAGATCAGTTAGTTATTTATTAATAGAGTACTATCTCGAAGCTACAGTGATGAAAAGCTGGAAACCAGTTAATTTTTTTTACGAATGAAACAAAGTGTAGTGTTATTTAATTTCTATAGAAACTAGCGTTTAAGAAAAATTACAATAAAAGCACGACTAAAGAAAATTATGTAAATACCTTAACAAGGGCGCTTTAATATTGCAACGACACTATAGCTAATGTTCTGTAAACAATTAATAGAGCAATAAGGAAAAACATTGAGCGTTTAAAAATTGACGCCAGATTTTATAATCAGCTGGATGGTCAGTTTTCCACTATTCGTGTAAGTTTAAAACTTATACCTAAACGAGAAAGGAAGAGAGAAAATATTACAAATGGATTCTTTTGGTATTTTTCTCAGTAAAATCTTGGAAAATAGTTGATCTCAGAAAAATCTTTACGAATTTTAATGTGGAAAAATTCTTGATTCCATTAGCTACTGATAAGTAACGTGAATGAAATAGGCATTACGAAAAGTGTCTAAGAAGGAGTTTTTGTACGACACAGTCATGTCGCGACAACAACTACTAGACAGCGTTGGTGACAAAATTAACACTTCCTCGAGGAACTCCTTAACTAGGAAGTATACAATTTACCTTCTATAAAGTTAAGATAGTGCAAGGAATTTAGTTACTGTACGTGGCAAATGTAAAATCGGCAAATTTAAATTAAATCCGTTAAACGTAGTTCAAAATAGTCGTTTACATACAAAACGAAAATTTTATAATAAACACACCCTTTTAGGAGGCCCTGGTCAATGTTTTAAACTCGTGTATACGACTGAACTTCATAATTGTTTTCAATATTTTTTTTTTACTTAGTGGTGATGTCAGTAGCTCTATTTGTTATTTACGTTCAACTTCTTATCAAATTTAATTTCAACCATTCATTCGCTAACTCGGTAAGGATATTTGACTAATATTGGGAAGCGGCGTAGCTCAGATGCTTTGGGACTTGGCTATATTTGCTGTAGTTTGGATTAGAAGTAATTTCTGTAAAAAGTTTCTTAACTTTACTACAGAAATTTCTTGTTTATTTCAGTAAAACTTTTATAAATATTACGATGAAAGTCCTGATTTTTATCATCAATAATTAATCCTAATAATAAATGGAATCGGAATGAACTTCACTGCCTATCCATTTCTTATTGCACGACTATCCCTGTACAGCTTGTTTCTTTAATCGCATGTTTTATTTAAAATAACTAAAGTTTTGTTGTTGTGTTAGTTGTGTTTTGTTGTAACCATAATGACCGGCCTAGTCGATGGTTTGGGGGTGGGGGTTCACTTAGCACAGAAGTAAATTTTTAAGCAACAAAACATAGTTTAAGGGCGTCACATCCAGGCCTTGCAGTGTCCCAACAATAAACCGATTCTACTGGATCAGAAGGATGAAATACAATTGAAAGAGGCAGATAAAAATATTATTTAGAGGCAGAATATATTTAGAGGAAAAATATTATTAAAGAGGCAGATACAAACAACATTATTTGTCAATCATACAAAAACAAAAAGTGTCCATTCTCGGTATAAATTGTATATCATTCAAGGTTTATTTGTATACATTTGCATCTAACATGGTGTTAAAAGATAGTTATCACTTGAACCCAGAGCTAAACAACTACATTATGACAATTATATAAGTACAATCTCAATAGGATATGACACAGGTGTAAAGCTGGTGTCCATCATATGGAGAAATTTCATAGAGATCGTAATACTTAAGCCAACTTACAAACAATATAAAATAGAGACATAGAACATAGATAATAGTTCTAAAACTTCACATCATACACCATTCTGCCCAGTATGTTTGAATTAATAGTTATTACAATCAACATTTATTGAATCATCTGCCACATTAAAATTTTAAATATGTCCATGCTACCGTATATAATTAAAACTTAAGTATGAAAACTTCTACAGCAACAGAAAGCAATAGTCTGTGTTATCAAGACCATCTTAGGTTTTCGTCAGAATCCCCTACACACTACAATATGTCCACAGAATGTATTCAAAGTATTGCAATACACATACATATTTTAAAATTATTAAAGGTAACATGAAACAATCTTATATTTATGTCTATTATATATATTTCTATTCGATATTAACAGGTTAAAATGTAAAATTATCAGTTAGTTTTGTAACAATGTTTATCTGTTTATATATTACATGCGTTATTATATTAGATATGTGAAATTTGAAAATAGCCCGGATAACATGTTCTTATATACAGGGTGCTCAAAAAATGTCGTGCCAAACTTTAAATTGCGGTTAAATAAAGAAACGAAATTCTATAAACATATTATCCGGGAACGTTTCGGTTTTTATATATAGGCCATTTTGTTTTTTTGAGAAATAATTACATTTTTGAAATTATTAAGATTTCGAGTCGAAATTTGATATATTATTCATGTAATGCCGTTATTGCTAGAATCAAAATCTTATCTCATTAGTTTTCAAAGTGGCAGCAGTTTACATTTTTTGTAAAGTTAATGGTTTTACAGAAATTCAATATTACATTTTTTAACATTTTGAAAATTTAAAGGTCATGTTTTGATTCTTGATATACTGATAAAAATGTAGAATGAAAAATGTGTATAGCAAATAACGAAGCGTTGCTGGACATATGTTTACAGGAATGTTTTACTTTATTTTGACCCATTTAACCACCACTTAAAGTTTGGTACGACATTTTTTGAACACTCTGTATATTTTGAATCTGTCTTTAAGTTAAACAAATACTTGGAAAGTTATCTCATAAATCTTTATATATTTGAGTTAAGGAACTTATTATATATAAAGTATGAATTACATTTTAGGTTTTCCATTTTAATTTAACCACGAACTACTTAAATTTCTCAGTTTATTTTTTAATTTGGAAATAATAAAGGTCAGATGTGTTAATCTTAAACTTATATAAAAATACATTTAAATATTTTTTTATTATTGTTAATAATGGTAGAGAAACCTTTCACAAGTTCCTACGCAAACTATTACAGTTTAATATTTAGAAATTGATGATAAAATAAGTATGCATGGAATATACCTTGTAAACACTAAAGAGGCATTAAAAATATTTTAATAAGTATAAAATTAAATTGACAAATTAATATTTTTGGATGTTGATTAATTTTTTTAAAGTCTTGGTGAGTCGATGTTGTAATTACAAATTAGAAACAAACTTCAATCAAGAGAAATTCCATTTGGATGTAAATTAAGGCATGGCTTAACCTTACACAAATCCCATTATAATTCACAAAGTCACTAGTATTATAAACTATATATACGTTCAGAAAATGACATTGTTCTTTAGGCGCAACCTCTTCTTTACTTCAATTTATAACTCAACTCGTTCTTTGTTTCTCCGTAGTTTTGTGGATGATTCTACCTCGGAATTTTGTTTTTGTACATTAATATCTCAATCGCACAATAACACAGACAAAAAATAATTAAAAACCTACAGGTATTGATAAGAGTTTAATAAATATTTCTTAGAAAAATAATATTTTCTAATTAAAACCTTATTTGAGTGGGACAACGTTCCAATGACTAAATACAAAACAAAATAGTTTGAAATTTAATTAATTTTAAAACCAATGCTGTTCATTATGTGTACGTTAATTAAATATATCAAACACTTTTTAAAATAAAACTATTTCTTTTTGTTGTTCACATAATTACCAAGCTGTTACATTTGAACATCAAGGCACTCAGAAATTTAATTGCATAACGTTGTTTTGTGAACCAAATTTAAGAAGATGTTGACATTCTGGTTCATAAGTGGTTTGTTTGTAATATTATAAATAAATTTATAACGTAATTATAATAAATTAAATATTACATCAACAAAATAATAATAATATACTTTTGTTTTATATGATTAAACTTTATTGAGTAGATCTTGAGAGAGGGAGGGAGGGAGTGAGTGAGAGAGAGAGAGAGAGAGAGAGAGAGAGAGAGAGAGAGAGAGAGAGAGAGAGAGAGAGAGAGAGAGAGAGAGAGAGAGTTTTAGGGATGTAAAGAATTATACTCAAATCATTACTGTAAAAGACATCGTTTTATATAACAAAGAAAACATATCTTGTGTATTCACAAACCCAGAAAATTCAATTTAATAAGATATCAACTTAGTTCAATGTAAATTTTGTGGTATTATAAAGTTAAATGCCTTCATTGTATGTATTCAGCGAAGACAGAATAATGTAAAGTTTCATTTGTTTTACAATCAAAATAACACATTAAGTACATTTTGATCAAATATTCCACTCATCTACTAAAAAAAGAAGTTTCCTTTGTGTTCACTTCATTATAGAGACAGGGTGAACTTCAAAGCACCCACAATTTCCTTATATCGAATGGCATTGCAGAACGTTCTTTCTTTATGATGACAACATGATAAAAAGGTGACTTGCAAAGAACTAATATTATTGGAAAACAGAATTAATATACCAAGTTGTATTTATTTTGTGGTGAGCTGATTAAATTGAATAAGGCTGTTTAATACTGTGTTAAAATAATTATTTAATCTGACATCTACATTCTAAATTGATAATAATAATAATAAAATCGAAACCCTGCTAATTAGTAGACAGTGTCGTCAATATACAATATTTCAGCTGCAGTAACATCTGCAAATCAATTCTGTACTGTTAATTTTTAGAATCATTGGGGTTTTTTTTTTACTTAGAAATTCGAGAATTTCATAAAATTTAATTCATACGTGTGTCTGGTTTTAGGTTTATTTTGTCTCTAATGGATTTCCAACAAATATTACGAAATAATTAATTATACAGAAATAAATTTTGTAAGTAGAAATCTAAATGTTGATTAAGTAAAAGTATGAAGTTTGTTGCAAAATAATATGATTATAGTTTCAATTGAATCAAATATTGAGATCTGTAAATAACCCCTCCCCCGATCTGGAAGTCTGATTGAAATTTTTTATTCGCATTATTTTGTCTATTAACAGTAACTTTCTATTCACTAAAATTCTTTATTTGTACAAAAATGACTTTTGTGATAGTAAATAAATAAAAGAATTTATGCAGTTACTTATTGATAAAAGGAATTCAACACATCAGCACAAATAATAGATAAGCTGCCCAGTCTGCTGTTATGTATCAACAATGAAAATTTTATATCTTATTTTATTGTTATAATTTTTTTAATAATTTTATATAATTTTTTTTTTAATTGGACGAAAAATAACCTAGATTTTGAATTTCTTGTTCGGACATGCATGGCCATGTTCTTGTCATGTAAAGTGTTAATTTCAAACTGTTTATAGCTGTAATGTAAAAAAAACAAAAAAAAAAAAACAGTTGGTTTCATTGTTGATACATTAATAATTCCTACTATTATAAATATAATAGCTGATGTGTTGAATTCCTACTATCAATAAGTGACTACATTAATTTTCACATTTATTTACTTCTCAAAAGACATATCTGTACAACTACAAGAATTTCAGCCAACACACCGTTACTGTTAATAAATGCGAATAAAACTACAATTAAAATTTATATCTAAAAAACAACTTCATTTATTCATTCCCTTGGTGTTTCATGAACCTATTTGGAAGAAAACAAGAACATGGCCATGCACGGCCGGACAAGAAATTTAAAATATTTCTTATATAGAAATAAGATTAACCAAAAAAAGTTGTTCTTGTAAATTTGTTTTAAATTTTGAAACGAGTTGGGGTACAATAATAAAACTTAACAAAGTAACTGAAACCAACAATAGCAACGAGTCGTCCAAATTTAATTGTTGTTCCATTAGGCTATTCGGAAGAGAAAAATAAAATGGCCATGCAATGCTGGACAACAAATCCAAAATCTCGTTTGAAGATTACCAAAAAAGTTGTTCCTTTTAATTTTTTGTAGAGTGGGTAGTTTTAGAATTATTTCAAATTAAAAACTTGAAATTGGTGCCATTTTGAAACGATTTGGGTTCCAATAATGAAACTTGAAATACAACAATACAAACTTGAAATGAAACAAATAATATCAACAACGCACCTCAATTTAGATTAATTCTGAAAGCCGTTTAAAAAAAGTAGTAAAAAACATACGGACCGACAGATGGTCAACAAAACGAGATAAACACTTAGAAGCATTAAGATTTTGACTTTTTTCTACCCATGCAACAATCCCCTGAAGTTGTAAGGAGAATCTGATAACACTCTGTATATATTTATATACTATATAATATAATACAGTTCAGAATTTAAAATAAATAAATAGTCCTTAAATAATTATATTGTGTAATAATCCTTAATTTGAAAAGTGTTCTAAAAATAGATAAACTCTGTAATCAGTATTAATCAATTGCACTGATGGTCAGTTCTTATCTAGACGATACCGCCTCAAACTGGTTCTAATCTAAATCATGGCTGAAGTAGTCACTCATGAACATGTAGCTGGAATAGTAAATCACGGTGTACGCTCATCTTTTGCGGCATTAACTTTTTTTAACATCCAAAGAAAATGTGTAATAAATTAAAAATTTCTCGTTCAAATGTCGTGTAAAGTAAAAAGAAGAATGGTAAATTTTCAAAATGTTTCCATCAAGGATGTTTGTCTCTCGAACATCCCTTGCGCTACCTCCTAGTTTTTCATTTCAACATACCAGTAAAACTTTCTTTCTAATTTAATTTAAATTAAGTAAATACAATTAGAAACCAGTTATGTCGCTAAACTGATCAGCTTGATTTTTCAGTTTTACCTCATTCACAATTATTTCAATCCACCCTCCCTACCAAAAGTTTGATGTTTTTGCAATTTCCGTAAAATCTGTAATAACCTAATAGTAATTTTTTCCTCTTAACTTGCACTTTTAAAGATAATCTAATTAAACGCAATTATTAAAATAAAATTATCTTCTTAGTTTTCTCATGTTAACAAATTGTAATTTAAAAATTGTTTCGTATAAAAATTAAAATGTCGTTTTCAACCGTAATTTCCAAATGATGTCTTTCTGTTTAGCTATTTGATTGTATGTAAATAAAGAGAATTTTTATTTTTATTGACAGTTTTAATGCTCCAAGTTATGGAGACAAAAATAGTTATTTCTGTACTGTCGACTCTTCAAAAAGACAATGGTTATGTCAATAACTTCTTAAAATTTTTCAAAATGTCAGAAAACTTCTTACAGTGAACGATGAAAATTTGTAGTTTAAAAAAATAGTTTTGACTATAAATATGGGAGGAGCTCCTAGCAAACTTTAGGGATTTTGTCCCTGAAGAGACTCTTTCAAAATTTTACTACTTATTAATTTTTCGAAAACCGCACAACCAATTTTGAAATTAATATTTTGTTATTATTCATTGTTGTCAACGTTACAATAAATTTAAAATGTTTAAATCATTAAACGTTATTTTTTCTAAATATTCTATTGAAAATAATTAAAAAAAAAAAAAATTCTTAAAAAAACATATGTCGGTTAAGCAAAATTAAAATATCTGTTTACTAAACACTATATCTTTAGATATTAAGTTTTTCTGTGAAAACTATTTATGTTAATCTAATATATGTTTAACAACCTGTTACATTAACAGTGTAAAAGTTAATAAAGGTAAGCTGCAGTTGTACTTGAAATTTTGTAATAATTTGCTTTGACATTTAGTATCTATGTTAAAATTTTTTTTTTATTATGGATACCTCTCCTTCATTTTCAGTGTGTACGTTGGTTTCCACACTCGTTCCCTATGGGGGTGATATAATTTCTTAGAGAATTAATGAATGCCTTTATTATCGGCTAAGTTTATTAATAGCAAAGTTAAGGGTACTTAGTCCTTTCTTCCACCCAACCCGAACACAATAATAGAAAATAACTACGTGGAGAGAGAGAGAGAGAGAGAGAGAGAGAGAGAGAGAGAGAGAGAGAGAGAGAGAGAGAGAGAGAGAGAGAGAGAGAGAGAGAGAGAGAGAGAGAGAGAGAGAGAGAGAGAGAGAGAGAGAGAGAGAGAGAGACGGAGGGGGAAGAGTTGGGAGGGGAGAGAGGAGGGGGAGGGATAGATTGTAGGTTTACATTATATATTAAAACCCCTGCTAACACAAAGTGAATACAAAATAAATACATTAATACAGAATGTTCGCCTGATTGGAATTGGTTGTACAATGTTTGTATTTAAAGGATGGACAGGAATTATAGCCATATATCAGCTAGCTGCTGTGACACGACACATGTTTGTTCTCCATAAAAGCCCAATCTTCTAAAACTGTCACGATAATATCTCGATTGTTGAGTATTAACTTAATAAATTTATACTAAATATTGTAATACAATAACAGTTGAAATTATTTTACGCTTTACAAACGCGAGAGATTTATTTTAAGCTGTAATTTACGGACTTCACAAGGCCTCCATTTAGTTTGTTGTTTGTAGGCTATATTTGTTTGATACGCAGTTAGGATGGAATGCTGACAACAACCTCAAGAATTAGGTCCTTTATACCTAGACCGATCGATAAGTGTACAACGTTGTTTTAAAATGAAGGCAACTAAAAACACAGTTCCAAGACATAACGCCTGTTCTTCAAATTAAGGTTACAGATAGCGCTCCAGTGTGTTTTAAATATAATGATGTATACGCCATAAATGAGGAAATTTATAATAGATGCACAATTTTCCTTGAACTTCGAGTACAGTAATAAATAAACGGTGAAACAACATTAATCAAACGTCCTCTCACACACTTAATACTAAAGATTAGCTAATTAGCAAAAGTGTGTCCTATAAATATATAAGTAGTAAAAATTAATTTATTATGTAAGTAGAAAGATTGAACGAATTCTACAATCCAATACACATATTTTATACTAATTTAATTAGAAAGAGGAATTTTCTTTTCTTTCATTTAATCAGAAGCTCGAGAGAAAGATATTATATATAGATATTATTTTTCCACTCTGCTGCAAAATATTTTTAAAATCCATCATAATATTTATAAGTAATGACAGACCATCGAATATTACTTGGAATAAAGTTTTTCGTTAAACGTCTTTCATTGAGTTATATTTGTCTGATTCTCCTTCTTTGATAATTAAAAAAAAAAAAAAAAAAAAAAAATTGAAAACCCCTTCCGCCTGGAGGTACTGTTTTGAACTTTGTTGAAACTCTGAATTGAGACAAGTCTTTAGAAAAAGGAAGGAAGGAAGCTCGCACAAGTTAAAAGATAATGGCTTTAAGGGAGGGAGTCGCTGTTATAGGAAGTAAAGAGGAACTTTTAAATAATTTTAAAATGGAGAGGAAAAAATTAATCATTCGAAAAAATTTAATACCAAATAAATAAATATTGAGTTTGACTTAATTGAATTAAGTTATAACTGAAGATAGCTATTGTTTGATTATTGTAATTTACACATCACTGAAGATGTCGCCAAAACGCTTTTGAGTTAATGAACGTATTATTTATGAGAAAGTTAATTTTTAATTTAATATTCACATACCAAATCAAATAATCTGCCACCTGCGCTGAAAGGAAATTACAATTAATGAGAAATGGTTTAATGTTCCAGAATGGTTTTCAGAATTCATTGTAGAATATGAGAAAATAAAACATAAAATTGGGTTTGGTTTAAGAAACACTTTTTAATGTTAAAATCCTGCTTTACGAATTATTTGATTTCAAATTTAAATTAGTTTATTATTTTATAAAATTACACTTTTTGGAGCGACATATAACTCAAATTATCTAAAGGAAGCGTCACGCCATCAGTCCCACGTACGATCTCGTTAACAATAAGGTTCTTGGGTTTGATCATATTTAGACATTGCTTTCCTTCCTCATCAGCCATTGTATGACGCAAGAATAACAAACAATCCTCAAGTTGGAATGATCAATAGAAAACACTTCAATTAAAGTTATAAAAAAGGTTTTAATTTAAAAAAATGATTAACATAAAAGTGATCAGAAACTATCTTGTAACGAGGCACGATTTGTTAAAGATATAAATAAAGTTCTATTGCAGTTTAACTATCTGAAACTTTAATTATATTTAAAAATAACTATACAAGGCTCTAGTCTATTAGTTACACAGCATTTAGTTACTATAGTGAAAATACTAAATTCTGAATAAATAATCCCAAATTAAAGTGTTTAACAAAAACATTAATATAAAGTTTGTCTTTTCAAGAATTATTAGTAACGACCCTCATTAGTGGGTTTTCACTCCCTGTTTTTGTTGGTTTTTACAACTGAAATTAGTCAGCTTAAAGGAAACTTTCATAGTCAACAAATTAGAGTTTTATTGCAAGTTAGTTGAAGTTAAATAGTGCTGAGCAAGGTTTAGTGGGAAATAATTGTTGAGGTTAAATTCCTCATCCATAATTTGCATAAGTTATCAATGAATTTGTTCAACTGTTGGTTGATATGTCATCAAGTTTTTAATGATATGAAAGACAGTTTGTGCATCATGTATTTCCATTTATTTGTTTTATATTTTATTTTTCATTTGTAACAATTTCAAGAAATGAATTATTTTCGCAATACACTTCTTGAATAAAACAAACAAGAGGAGAAACGAGACTTTATGTATGACTGTCATTTATTTTACATTCAGAAAAACATTAGAGTAGCTTACACCCCTTTATACATTTCTTTGTGTTAGTTGTAGATGGAAAAACAGGTGATACTTCCAGAGAATAAATGTAGCTTGTATTAAGGAAGAAATACATAACATGGCCGATACAGATTGTAAAAATCGAAATATTCAGGGTATACATGTTTCTCTAAAGTACACCATCCTTTGGAATACAGAAGAAGTGATGATAGCACGAATTACATTATTGTGGTTTATATATCCACTATTTTGTTGATATCAATGTTATTATTTTCAGATTAAAACGTTACACAAAATGAGCTATCCCATCAGTATTATATCCCACCAGTAGCAACCGAAAATGTTTTACAAGCAGCAGGCATTTCGAATGTTGCCAATTATTGTTTTTAAATATCAACAATCATCAATGACTAACCAAAATAGCTTATGCGCTAAATTTCAATAATCTTGAGCTACTAAGGTTAAATTTTTTTTCTTTCTAGTTTTGAGATAATAATGATAGTTCAGTGTACACACACTACGCCTTAAATTAAAAACTTGAATTCGGTATATGAATTAATTGTTATAGTCCGGGTTAATAAATAAAACATTTCATTATGATCTTCAAATATGTAAAAGCTTCACTGTCATTATTCTAAACCTAATGTTTACCATGTGAGAAATACACGGTAGTACCCATTCTTAGTACAGAAATATTATGTACGGGGTAAAAATCGGCTACGAGTTTATAACGGAACGATTCGTTGTCAGGTTTTCTTGGTCCAACAAAATTATTTTAGGAGTGTTGTCTGTCTATATAGTATATTTATATGTCTGTTCCCGGTGTAGTTTCTAGAGCTCAAATCTTAATTGATCTAATTTATTTCACACAAGGAATGTATGGGAAACAATTCATTAATATTTTTGGAGAGAGGTTAAATATTGTTATTTATGTTCAGTATGTGATTTGGGAAAGCGATGTTTTACACAGTTTATTATATATTTATTTAGTAACTCAATTTTTGAGTCATACAAAATCTTTAAAATTTTGGAAACCGTTCAACCTATTAGAATATAGAATCGTACTTTTATGTCTGTCATATGCTCTTTTCTTGTTTTAAAAACGACGCGTTTCAAGACTTCTATCCCATCATCAGTAAACACAGAATCACTAGTCTGAGGTCCTCAATATATTAAAATAAATAATATAATAACACAAAACAATAGGTTTATAGAACACAATAAATTTGTAGGTGGGAGCCATGTGTGTATCGATCGGTGAATACTTTTATGTTTCCATAGTTTCTATTTAAATTAATTGTTTTTTACTGACTTTTAAAACATTCAGATTATCATACTATATAATATTCAATGACAATACAAAGTTCGCGCGGTGAGTACAAATTATTTAAAACAATTTTACATAACACCTCATCCGTTAATTATATAGCTATATTGTTTACCTGCATTATACTGAATACTGTCAATATTCTCCATAAATATAAATTATGTTCCTCAAAATTGAATATATTTTACCATTTATTAATTTGGCTAAATGTTTATATTAACAAGGTTATCACATTATCATTTTCAATTACTGTACTCTCAAGATATAGGCCTAAATTAATCGTAAATTAATAAATTAGTTTTACATTTAACTGATTTTTAAATATTCACTTGTGAATTTTGTTAATGCGTTTATTGAAAAATTGTATTATTAATTAAGTCAAGTTAATTGTTAAATGTTAAATGTTATTAAAAAATAATAATGATAGATTTACAATACACGTTTAATATAAAGGAATGTTCCAGATTTTTAATTAATTAAGTTATGTTAGAGAGCTTAAGGTTTAAAATATCGTTTTAGTTTTTACCAACATGAATGCTTTATGTTTTACCAACAGCAGCGATTGGGAAGGTCAATTTAACAAGACATAATATATTCCTCAGTGCTCTCTTTGATAGTTTCTCACCATAAAGTCACCATGTTTCCTTAACCATCAATTAAGTTTAATAAGAAGGTTGTGAAATTTGAAGTCCCCACTTACGTATTCCATAATTTATATAATACTTATATATTCATATAATACTTGTAATTTATTTCTGAATTTTGAAAAATAGGAATTAAAAGACTTGATCTGTAACAGCAGAATTAAAGCAAAACTATTTTAAAGGATTTACCTCAACAAACAAACCATAAAACCGTAATGATTGGGACCTGTAGGATTTGCTTTTATTTTCCTTCTTGTTGCTCATCTTCCAAACAAACTAACATCACTGACTTTGTGGGTAGGCTTTTTTAAATTTGTTATAAAAATTGAAGTTTTATGATTATTCTAGATTTTCGGAAATGGTGTTTTTGGATTTTATTTTGATATATAATGTTAATGGATTTTATTTTAGTTTGGTGTTCATTCAAAAAATAATTTATATCAGTTGAATATGATGAAAACGTTATTTAATTTTGAAGGAAAGATTGTTAAATTTCGTTTTTATTAAGACTATATAAAAATACCATGCTTAGATTTTACTATTGATATTTTCTAGTATTATAATTTAGAATAAAAACTGGCATTTCTGTCACGAGTCCTAAGTATTTTTTTACGATAAATCTGATTCACTAGTTTTTTATGCATTTAATTATTACATGACTGTAAACTGATTAAATATGACTGAAAACAGATTAAATATTAAAAAATTATTTAAACTTAAATTTCATTAACCAAATTAATTAATAACTGTACATTTGAAGTTGTGTTTAGTAAACATGACTTATAATTTACCACAATTTATTAATGAATTGTTTCGTTATTATTTATTCATTCGTTTAATGGGTTGGTTTATATTTGATTTTCATTTTGGCTTTATATTCATTAGTTAAAATATTTGGAATGTTTTAGAAAATAGATTTTTTTAAATAAGAAATAAAGAAACAATAGTTGGGCGTAGGATTAACAGAAAAAAAACTCAAATTAATACAAACTGTCAAGTTTTTCTAAACTAAGACAAATAATTTATGAGATTTTTGTTTTTTCTCACTTCCAATTTTAACGAGAACAAATTCCTATTGATTTGGTAAAAATCTGCACCAATATATATACGTTTTTAGTGGACAAAATTCCATTATTTGAGTAGTGATTAATAAATTTGTTTATAATAATAATTGTTTTAAATCAAATTTTAAAGATGTGTTTTACTTTACGCATTTGAAGAATAATTAAAAAAATTATTTTATTTCAGTCACACCTAATTAAAAATGTAATTTGTAATACACAATTCTACTTTTGATTTTTTTAAATTGAGGAAATAGACTAAAACCTGTAATAACAATTGGTATTTATGTTACCCTTTAGCAAAATAATTGCTTGTCTAGAAAGAATCATATATTAAACATTCAAGTTTTGGTTTTATTTTTCACTATTTGTTTCAAATAGATTGTTTATAGCTGTATATTTTCTTCGAATGTTAATAGACTATTTCTTAATGTAACAGCAGATATTTTCACAAAATTAAAATTCATTTAATAGCATAAAACCATGTACTAGATTATATCCGTACAAGTTTATCTAATCATAACATTTATAAATTACTAATATAACAAAGTCATGACTTTATATACAGCGTCAACAACAATAATGGAAACATTATGGAACTATTGTTAGTAGAGTTCATATTTGTCTGCCCTAAATTGTAGCAGCAGTTGAATTGTTTATTTATTAATACATTATGAATAGAAATAATTTATTGTATATATATATATATATATATATATATATATATATATATATTAAAGGTTAATATATATATATATATATATATATATATATATATATATATATATTAAAGGTTAATATTAGTTTAACATAAAGTGATATTGTTTATGAAATGTTACAGTTAGAAACCGTTAATACATACTTCATAAATAAACATACTTATGATAGAGATTATGTTATTTCATCAGTAGTTAGAGTTTGGGAGTTTCAGACAGCATACAGTAGCTACAATGAAAAACTATGCTATTAAATCTGATATAATAATATACTAACATTATTTTTGTAAGATCAATAAAATTTGGTTTGTTTTTAGTAATTCAAGATTTGACTGTTACACGTTAGAGCACTGAAACTCTTACTTTACCCATTAACGCACTATTACTTTGTTAAAATGTATACATAATTCGCATAGGGCAAAATATAAATTATTTAAGTATATTTTTTTGCCACGCTTAGAATAAAATTGTATTCTGACACGTTTCTCATGAACTTAAATCTGAAAACCTGTTTACAAACTGCTTCATTCCATAAGGAGTAGTCTTATACAACCCAAGTAGGCTATACAGTGTTAACCCGGGTTCTATATTATTGGTTAGTTTTCATGGTTCACTGTTTTAGTTTACTAAATAGCATTAGAAATTTAAGTATATTGAATAATCTGAATAATTATTTGCTCATTTATAATATAGTAGCTGTTACCAGCGGCTTCGCAAGCGAATATTTCAGATTCAAGATTTTTAGCATAACCTTAATACGCATCTACAGACCTACAGCAAACCATGTTATTAATTCAAGAGCTATAACTTGTTGGATCCAGAGATATGCTTTAATGGTAAAAAACTCCCTTGGAGTGGAACATTTTCAAAACAGTTTCTTAGTACACGTCTACAGACCTACCCCAAACCATGTTAAAAAATTCATAGCTCTAGGCTTCTTGGATCTAGAGATATGCTTCTTTACGGATAAAAAACACCTTTGGAGTGGAACATTTTAAAACAGTTTCTTAGTACACGTCTACAGACCTACCCCAAACTATGTTAAAAAATTTATAGCTCTAGGCTTCTTTAATCCAGAGATTTCGTGATCAGTCAGTGGGTTTCGACATGTAAAATTGTCCTTTTAATTTTACTTATTTCCAACTTTTCCAATATGTTGAACCGTCTTCTCTTACTACAATATTGTAATAATTTTATACAACCTTTTATTTTTGTTGGTATAAACTCGTCTTCTAACAGATGGGATGCGAAATTTCAATCTTTTCTTTAATATTTAGATGGATGAAATATGTTTCCTAAATGGAGCCTCAAGTTTGGCCTACCTATGAAGTATTACAATCACATTTGATTTTTTTTTTAAATTTATTGTTTTGCCCATAATTTTGTAAGATTCTTGCTTAATCTGTATTGATCAAATAAGTAATTCGTGTTAATCACCTCTTTTATATTAAATTTCTTAGAAAACTGTTTCATTTGATACATCTTATTTCATGTGAAAATAAATTAGGCCCTTATTTTGGTTTGTTTTCCGTGACCTTTCTTTTGCCATGAACCTAACTTTCGTTTTTTAAGCAGCTCTCTTATCATATCTTTTTATAACTATTGTTTTCAGCTATTTGAAATTAGTATTACATTAATTATTGTTTGCTCTATTAAAATGGAATGCTAATATATTTTCCTTTAAATTTTACTAGGAAATATTTACAAATTTTTCAATTGAATCGTCTACCCTTACTAAAGTAATGTATTGACTTTATAAAATCGTTAATTTTTTGGGGATAAACTCTTTTTTTTAAAACATTCATTGTGAAATTTTAATCTTTCCTTTTAAATTATAAGTTTAAATATGTTCCCTAAATTGATTCTTAAGTTTTCGCCTCGTTTCAATGAAGTTTTACAACTATATTCGATTTCATGAACTCCATTTTGTTTGATCTGTTATTTTCTTCAGTTTTGTTTCGTAATCTTGTGATTCTTATTTAATCTGTACTTCTCAAATGTGTTATTCGTGTTTTATATTATACGATATGTTTTAATTGCTTCATTTGTCACATTTCATTTCGTGTGAAGTATTTACCCTATATTATTATTTATTATTCTATTACCTTTCCTTTGCTATGAATTTCACTTTTGATTTTCTGAACAATTTTGTAGCGACCTGAAGCTTACATTTTTTAACTAACAATTAAATTATCTTTGGTTTCCGCCAGGTGACTTCTTTTTTATATACACTTACGCGTTTCGAAACGTGCGCTCCATCTTCAGAATTCTATTTTCTTTTTCACTCGGTTGAGATCGTTATACATTAAAATAACACATAAAATCACACGGACACTACATATATATGTTTATAAATTTATACATCGCTTATGATAACGAGACACTTGCGATGCGCATCACATCAATGTCCTAGGACAACTAACGTCTCGTATTCATTGTATGTTTATTTAAGATTACTATCTTGGGCCTTTATTGCCGTGTCGTATATCTTGTTGGAAGAGAAGTTTAGTTGGTCGTTCAACAGGTTGTATGAGTTATACTTAAATGATTTATATATCTCAAATTCTTCAACCGCGTCCATATATTTCCCCTTTCTGCATATATGTAGTGGTTCTAAGTTGGTTTCGAAATCTGTATAGGAGTGGTTTTCGTCAATGAGGTGTCTTGCAAATTTGACTTATTGCTGTTAATATTCTTTTTTGGCAGATGTTCTTTAAACCTTTGGCGAAAAGCTCTTCCCGTTTGGTAAAACGTAATAAAAGGTAATTTAATTGTTAGTTAAAACAATAGTGACTTGAATACTATCAACATGATTCTTAAATTACATTTTTGGGTTGGGGAGGGGGAGCGAATCTGTAAGATAATTGAGTTTAAGATAATAAGGGAACTCGGTGGGGTGGGAGGGTGAGGGGATAACCCTGACAAGTACCCTCAACTATTCAAAACTACAGCCCTGTCAGCCAGGTCTATGAGCGATTAAATAAATAAATATATTATAATCTAAATAAATCTAAGAATAATATTAGGTGGATGATTCTATTTTTAAAACTAGTGGACTAGGAGAGTGTATTTTTTTAAATTCGCCGTTAACGACTCATCATCGCTGAAAAACCAGGGCCGTCTGACCCATCACAAAAAGGGTATATTTGGTCGGTGATCAATTGGAGGAATACCTCTAATATCGTAATCCAGTAGATTAGAAGAAAGGTTGATTACGTCCAGTCTCTCGTACAGTCGGTGCAAAGCGTTGACAGTTCTTTGCGCGCGTTGCTTGAGTGAGTGAGGGAAGACTCATCACCAAAGATGAACATAGACCCCTACATTCGGTTATTCGATAACCAGCAAGACAACGTTGCCGGGAGGGCAAGTTCACCCGGAGAGGCTGGGTACACCTGTGGTAATTGAAAGTTTGCCACAGTGTCGTACAACTATTATTTTCGTCTAATTGATATGTAGTATTAAATCATTTCTTGTATTCTGTTTTAGTTAAAGACAATTTAGGTGACTATTAATCATACATCTAATGGCGGCTAATTGTATTATAAATGATTAAATCAATCAAATACACTGTTAAAAAATCTAAAGCTATTTATTAAAATTGAACTGAAACAGTGATCTAGTGAAACTAACCAATAAGCTAGCAGCACATTGTCAAACAATGATGAGGGGCGGAGCTTATAGTTATTGAAGAGGGTTGGTAAGGTTAGGTAAGCAAATAATGTTGAAAGAAAAATAAATGTATTGTTTTATTGTTGAAAGATCTTTCAATATAAAGTTGTCTCTTATATATTTTACGAAGTTACAAAAATCTGTCACATAAAGGGAGCAAACCTGAATTGCTAATTTACAAAAAGGGATATTGTGAATAGCTTATGATTCCGGAGTTCATTTGAAGTGCACCAGAATTTAAGACAATGCTTGGAGTGATAGAATAATGTTATTATTTCAACGTAGAAGCATTACAAATGATCATAATAATGTCTGCACGATTTAACAGACGCTATTGTGTTCAATCAAGTGCATTGATTTTTTAAAAATACAGTCTAGATTAAATATACGTCAAAATAATTCAAGTGTAAGTCTTTTCTAACAAAAAGTTTCTTGTGAAGTGAAATTCTCTACGTCGCATCCATTTCATGCTTATATGAAACATTTGTTCATATTGATTTGAGCGTCAATTCTTTTTTGTACATTTATATCCTTGATTATTGTTACGGTATTTAATATTTCCTAAAGTGAGTGTCAAATTAACATACATTAAAGCCAAGATTATAGTTTAGGCTAAATTACATGCAAGGAATATGCATGGTTTCAATCACATTGTCAAGGTATATTAATTTGGTTTGTAATGAATAATGTATATATTATAGTTCTAAGGTTTTTTGTGGATTCAGCTATATACAAATAATTGTGTGGTTGTAATTCAGGTTGTAAATAAACTATCACCTCAGAGTACAACCTTATTAACCACAAGACCAAAATAGTCATGGCACCAAACTTCCCATCACATAGCCAATTTTAGTTTATGCCATTCATGAAACCTAATTATATATAACCAATGTAACATAATAAAAAGAATTATTAAAACAATAAAAAGCAATTTATAATTTAACAATTTTTTATTCTTATTTTCAAAATAATTTCCCATATATAACAAATTATTACAAATTAGTTTTGTTTGATAAATACTCAGAGCACTATATATATATATATATATATATATATATATATATATATATATATATATATATTTAATTCAAATTTGAATAATATTCTATTGGAACTCTTTCTCTCGAGGCAAAATTGTGAGTTTAAATTTTACAAAGTTTCTCTATCTTAACAATCTAAAACAATATCAACTTTAATCTTGTATAAATTTATGTATAATTATAATTTGTGTTCTTATCTTTAAAAATATGGCTTCATATAATAGTTTATAAATGCATTTATTTATTTAAAAAGATTGATCAAGTTTTTATAAGTTCTTTTTCTAGTTTTGTTAGGCTACCATATTACCTTATCTTGAAGTGTCAAATTTGGATGTGACTTATTTTAATCCTATTATTTTCCTGGTTTGGATTTTATACACTTTTTTATTCCTGCAATATTCTTAATGTCTTCTTCTTTGTAAATTGTGATTCTTCTTCTTTGTGATTCCTTTTATATAATTTAATCAAATTTCTTGCGATCGTAAAAATTTTAATAGTTCTCTGCTTAGATACTAAAGACGAACTGGAATTTATTTTTTCTTTTTGCAACAAAGGGTCGGCATATATTGATTTTTATGCTTCGTTGTCTTAGAGCTTTATACACTTTTTTCATATATATCTATCTTATAGACTATCTGTATAATTTATATATGAATTATAATATATGAATTTATATATATATATATATATATATATATATATATATATATATACATATTCCCAATTCTTTTGTTTAATTTTATATTCATAATCATTATTAATAAATCTTTTTACATGTTTTTGTTTCAACTGTCTATAATAAATTCTGTCATATTTATCAGCCATAGATCGCAGTTATATATCGTCTGTAGTTCAGTCTGCCGTAGGTTCTTTAGTTAACCTCGCTTTATATGAAACACTTCACAACACTCACTTGGATTCATTTACCACTGTTTTAAGCCTTATTTTATAAGTTATTTACACTTATCAATCTTAATAACTATTTATATAAATCACATTATATTTTCTGTTGCCATTTCATTTATACATCGAACTTTCTCTAACTTATCTCATTACTCATAAAGTGTATATTTAGGTAAGTTCGTACTTTATTATTATTATTTGAACATAATTTCATTTTATTTAGTGTTATTAGATTTATTATTATTGATTTTTTATCTATCTATATTTCGTCATTTAATTTTCTATAACGTCAATAATTGGCTTATTTCTGTTTCTCACCTCCAAGGTAAGCTATAATTTAAACTCCAATAATACATTACTAATTCTACTTTATATGCCAAAATTTATATAACACCATTAGTATAGTTCTTTTAAAACTGGGTTTATTACTTATATTATCATTTGAGTTGTATTAATAATTTTCTAAGTGGTTAGGCCTAAAATTCGACCTAATAATTGTTTAGGCTATCCCAATTGATACCTACCTTTTAATTTTGTTATACCACTAGAATTATAACTCATACAATTTTAAAATAGCCAGTGTATATACGTGTTATTAAAGTGCAGTGTAAATATATAATATCAAAAAAGAAGTGAAGAAAATGAAATAAGGAAAGAGGCGTATACAGGAAAGGGAAGAAAAAGAGGCTGAGGAGGATTATTGGTATTATTGTTGGAGAGGACAAAAATTATGCACACCTTTAACAAGGGCTTAGAAAATTTTAATAATTAATAATATATTCAATAATTCAAATGGAAACATACTGTAAGTTTATCATCTTAGATAAAGAACAATTAAGAACCATTATCAGTTTGCAACAAAAATAGCTATTCTAAACAACATCATCTAGTGTTCATAAATTATTAACCATAAAAAAAAATAAAGGACATACCGATCAACTGACCTTTAATCCATAAATATTTCCTTCTATTATTCAGAATACTGTAAAATTATCTTCCATCATCCCATACATTCTTCCAAAGCCATACACATATAAACAGACATAAGTATCACCAAATAATTTTGTTACTATATAAGTTGTTCTTTAAATGTTTTATTTAAAGCCATTAATTATTTTCTTGTTATCACTTAATCATTTTACCTGTATACATAAAAAAGGGCTAGCCGAGGAAATTTTTAAAAAACCACTAGAGTAAAAATAAAAAGTGTTTATATGAATTAAACCTGTAAATAATTATCTTGTAAAATCATAATTGTGTTATTAAACAATGATTTATATTATCCATCTCCATATAGCGTTAATTTATCAGGTGAATTGTATTTATTTTCTTCAGTTGAAACTTAAAGTTTTTACTCAACAACCAAATTAACGCACTAATTGCTATATTCTATTCATAATAGACTAAAAGATTAATAATTGAATTTATAATAATGAAAATCTACAACAATCAAATTCAAGATACTGCTAAGGTTCTATGGATACGTATAACTATTGAATTTTTTGTTTGTTTTACTTTACTATTAAACATCAAATTTCGTTATATTCTAACAAAAATAATCACAATCAAAACAGTTTCCACTGTAAATTTAATATAATTATTATTTTAAGTGAGAAATTAATATCTTTTAACTTAATTTCAGGATTATACCGAGAGTAGGTTTATGTTTCCTGGTGGATGAAGGTAAGTAACAATGTTTGTATGTGACGTTTATATTATTTTCATAGACTACACAGAACCAAAAAGAAAACTCTCCCTCCTCCTCACTTAACATGCTTATTGATAAAACAATTAACGGCTCTATTTGGCTGTCTTGGCATAACACTTAGATTATGTTTTGAATTACTTAGCTTCACTGTTTAGTAGTAATTAAATACTAATTTTAATTAATTGTAATCCTAGAATTGTTGCCATTTGATTTGATACAAATTAAATTTTGGTAAAATAAACGAAAATAATTTAAAACTTTCACTGTTTAATCAGGACTATAGAAATATAATCATGATTGTAAATGACTATAGTTTGATAATCATTACTGAAAATGAACTAACGTATCACGTACGTACTAAATTCCAAACTTCCTCTGATCCCATCATTACCTTCTTAGATACTGATTAACACTATTTATACAAAACTTTTAACTTTGTGTTCTATTTTCAAGCTCCTATTACACTCTCCTTTGGAAATAGGCCTATTATTGTTAAAAAAATAATAATTCGTAATGTTTGAAATTAAGACACTTTATAAAACTGTAGGAAACCACTTTATTATTTGAAAACCATAACTTGTAAATCTAACCATCAAAGTAGTTATTTAATTAAAATTATCATTTCTGATGTAGGTAAATAATTATACATTTTGTTATCGCTTCTTATCTACAGCAAAAGTAAGACACATTTATTTATAATAAAAATTAAAAAGAAATATGTGTATATCAATAAAAGGTTTAGTTCAAATTAATACAACTTATAATTAACTACATCATCAACCATGTGCTATTGTGATTACATCATTAACTTTTCAACAATATGTAATTTTTAACGAATTAGGTAACCATGGTAACATGTATCATAATTATTTTACTTATCGTAGACAATATAATGATTTAGGATTTAATTTGTTATAACAGTTTGAATACTAGGTCCGAGTACTAAAATATAAGTATGCACCTGTTCAAGAACAACAGTTCAAATAAAACTACAACGCAAACAGTGTTTTTTTTTTTTTTTTTTTTTTTTTTTTTTCATTTTGTAGTTGTTTTGAATTTCTTTTCTTTCTATTCGCATATATATTTAATAGATTTATATTTTTTGATCATATGCTTGATTTTATTTTTCAGGGTACTCTATCCTTGGATTCCTAAATTAAAGATTTAGTTTTTCTATCACTGGATTCCTTAATTGAAGCTTATCCAGTTTTAGTTTGTAACATAAACTTAGGGTCTACAAAGAAAACATTTTTCACTTTTAAAATAATAATCTTTAGAATTAAATAAAAATAAAAGCATTATTACTCAAATTAACTTTCGAAAGTCTTGGATTAAATTTTCTGTAAGCTTTTAGTGACACCATAAAATATAATCTTATAGTCGTTATAAATTAATTAAATCCATAACGTTGCCGATGTTGTTTTATCAAAGTATTCGTAATTATACATTGTTATTAAGTTACAATGGATGAAAAATGGCGGTTGTACAGAGGAGAATTATTTAAAAGTGAGGAAGGGCTTGGTAATCACGAGAGATGGACTGGATCTACAATTTTTTCTTTCAACTTTCCTGTCAGGTCTCTCTGATAAAACTTTTGTTTTTTTTCTGACCCTGACGCCATTTGCTATTCGAGGGTTGAGTGTCTTTTGTTTTACGTTCATTTTCTTCTTTTTTAAAATTTTTATATAAGTCAATGATAATTTGTTTATCGCCTTTAAACAACAAGAAATAAAGTACTTGAGAATAAGTGACTTTCTTAATCATTTATCATTTATACACATCCAGCGTAACTATGAAGTAATTAATGGTCGTGGAACAAAATAAATGTTCTGGTCACGTGATTGTCATGGATCAGCCTATGTTGAGTGTTATAAATGATACTTCGGTCAAATAAATAATCTTTAGTATTGATTGAATTAGAAAAACAAAGCACAGACTAAGTTTTATTTTTATTCAGTAATAGAACAATTTTAATGTGTCATTTAATAGAGAATTAAATTTGACTCTGAATTAAATAAATAGGGACTGCAGTTTTGAGAGCATCTCTCTCCTAAAGGGTGCTTAGTTTAAATAGAGATTTAGTTAAAACAAAATAAAAGTAATAATGGTACGATTTATGTATCTACAAGAATATTTAAGCTGTGATTTATTTTTGTTAACTGTATTTTTGAATATATTTTATGTCTTAAAGAACACAAACATTTTAAAATTGTTTGTGATTCTGGAACAGAAAGAAGATATTTGTTTTACAGAAAATATCCAAGTTCTTTGCTGATCCTCAATATCGATTGTGCAATCGTTCTAACGGTTAAGCATCTTCGGAATGACCGTGTTGTACTGAAAGGGTGTACAGGACTTTTGTTCTACCCAATTTTATTTAGTTGTTTTATTTTATCAGTCTCAAAATTAGTGCAAAGATATTGAGTTGAACTTTTTTCTTAGTTTTCTTATTGTTTAAGGGCAAAAACCTCTATGCCATCATTACCTTATAAAAAACGAAGACAAGAATATTAAAATAAAGACCCCAAGCCCTCTCGAATACTCTAATATTGTCAGGGTCGGAAAAGAACAAGAGTTGGTCAAGCGACACTTAACAGAAAAGATGAAAGAGAGGGATCTAATCCAAGACTACATAAAAAAGTGTAGATCCAGCTAGGTTTCTTGAGATTCCCACCCCGTACTCAATTTAGTATGCCATAGAGGGAATGAACTTTCTAACAATTCCAAGGAGTACACCCAAGATCACTATTATCGATGAAAAGAAAATGTGATTGCTTTGGAACAAGGCACGTATTGCACATATTTTGAGAAATGTAGAAGTAATAGAAGTAGGATATGTAAAGCTTTCCTGTGGGATCAATTATCATTAATCCCTAATGTCTCCTTAGAATATTATATTTACATTTTTAAAAATCTGCTGAGTTGTAATATTAGAAACCAACTACTTGTTTTACTTTTACACATATACATCGTATAGACAGTGTTATTGAATTAATTGTGAAACCATTTAGAAAAAGACTTTTGTGTTTATAACAGTTTTTTATGTCCACTAAGTTCATAAAAGTAGTTTTTGGGAAGCTGTTATATTGCTTAATATGAATTCGTTATGTACATATATACTCAATATGTGAATTTATTATCTAGCGAAATTTCAGGGCTCTATTGAAAAATTGAACATATGTTTCTTATCAGAAAAATTTAAGGAATAAGAAAAAAAAAATTGAAAATAACGTGTGCATCGATTTAAATATTGTTGTAGACATAAAGTTTTTTACCGGTTCAGAGTTCATAAAAGTGGTTTGTCTGTTCAGACGTAGTTGTATGGATTTTAGTCAAATTTGGTATGTATGTGGAGGGGGGAGGGGGTTATCTTACCTCATTGAGTGCGTTGATATGGCTTTCGAAATCTTAACATAAGTGAAGGATGTCTGGTTATATAGTCTCAACACTAAAACGCCTGAACTGATGTATTTATTCCGTGGTACAGCTGTTTCATACATCGCCTGATTCTTCCAATTTACGGTCTTAAACTGCCAAAAAGTCATAAACTTTTAAAAAATTTACCAAAAAGTTAAATAATCGCTCAAGTAATCAGTTGCTATTTATAGTACGGTCGCACATATTGTGGAGGTTTTACGGATTTTCCATAAGCTTCACAGTGTGCATTGAAAAAACTTTGTATGCAGTGAAAATCCAGCTAATTTCTTCTTTATTGTTTTTTGTTCGTTTTTGTAGTGAAAGTCTAGCTGATTTTTCTTTCATATACTTTTCTGTTTTCATACTTTTTTTTTAGCTTTTTATTTTTTAAATTTTCGTGTTTACTGTAACCAAGTCACATGTAAATATTAAATAATTGAATATTATCTGCGTATATATATATATATATATACGTTATAACATATATACGTTATACGTTATATATATATGTTACGTGCCTTCTTGGTCGTATTAAAAGGATGACATGTTTCGGAGCCGTAACTCCATCATAAGATTCCTAATATTATATCACTACAAAGAGATCGGTGAACATTAAAATAAAAGTACATATAAGCTATACATAAATATCATTCGTAAAAGTACATAGCAGTTACACATAAATATCATTCGTTCAACCGCATTCCCCGTTTGATAATAGTATAATAGCGATCAAATGAAATTAAACAACAATATAATGTTTCCAAGGATACAATCAAACAATTATATTTTTCGCGTGCTTAATTATATAAAAAGTCTAAGTTAATTCGTTCCTGCTAACTTTTTAGAAGAGTTATAGTTTATTAGGATTATAAAATTAAGGAAAAAAGAAATTAAGTATGAGGTAGGATATAATTTTCGCATTATAAATTAAAACGACCAAAGATGGTAGGCGCATGATACGGATATCCTACTGAGTTCACAAAATTTACTTATTTTTTAGTTTTAAATTTTTATATTTAGTTGAATAATAAAACAAATAGAAATATTTAAGATTTTATTTTTAAAGAAATGTTTTACATCTTTTTTCATACTGGGTTAGACGACTATCTTTCCTACCACGTCTTTCTTAACCAAATCCTGTTCTTTTTCAACTTTGACCCTATTAGAGTGTACGGTTTAATTAAAACAGCCAAAGATGATAGGTGCATGATACGGATATCCTACTGAGTTCAGAAAATTTACTTATTTTTTAATTTTGAATTTTTATATTTAGTTGAATGAAACACAACTAGAAATATTTAAGAATTCATTTTTTTAAAAGAAAAAGTGGTATCGCTCTCTGATGGGGACTTTTTTTTTGAATTTTCATAGTGAATACTGCAGTGATTTATTAGTTAACAAAAAGTCCGACAGCTAGAGAAAAAAGATAAATCATTTTAAATCTTGCTATGTAAGGAACTTATCTATAACGAGATACAGGAACCTTTTTACTAAATTTCAACCTATAAAACTCATTGGGAATTAATTATCCCTAATTATGGATATATTTTTCCGCTTCTCAGTACCAGTGCACATTTCATACCACGCATCTGGGTTACAAAAGTTGATAGCTATGAAGACAGGGAAGTAGTTAGCACAAGTAAATTCGGAACATCGTCAATCATGGTTGAACCTAAGTAACTTGTACGGTTTACTAGTTTGTACGTGATTTTCCAACTAAACTATCCAGTGTCTCTACTGCAACTAAATTTCGAATTGATACCTAAATCTGTTACTTAAAAAGCGTAAATTCAAAGTAAAATACATATTAGACAGAATATTGAGAAAGGAAGAATTTGTCTACTTTACGACTTCTGTACTTCCTGCATAACCTTTACTATTATAAACCAAAATATTAACATTTATGTAAGTAAAAAGGTAATTATGTTATAAACAAATAAAAAATAATTTTACGTTTCCATGGTTATTAATAAAAATATATATTTTGGTTTTACTAGCCCAACATAAAAAATCAAAAAAAAATGTTAATATGTTGTTTACTATTAATTGTAAATATATAATCGGAAGACTCTAGTCATGACATCATAATTAAAATAGGATATTCACTGTAAGTTGAAATTAACGTTGTTTTCCTTAGGTAAATAACGTTTTTTACGTCACGTATGAATTATTTTGAGAGCATGATTTTATTATCAGATTTCTGTTGTCAGGTAAATGAAGTCAAGTCAGTGTTTGTATCTAACGTTACAAAGGATATTTTCAGGCTCACAAGGATAACCGTGTCCTTAGCTTTTCATTTAACGAAAATAAATTAAAGTAGCTTCTTCAAAGCATTTTACCTTCATGGTTGACGTTTTAAAGTTTTTGTTTTTGGTTTTAAACAGCCTCTCTGTGGTTGGCTGCAAAAGTTTAAACGTAGAGCTATATATTTTCTGGAGTGAATTAACGTAAACTTAAGTAAATTAAAGTCATGATAATATTTACCTGTTGTATGAACAATATCAAATTAATTAAATACCGTCAAGTTTGAACGTCCACGCACTCAATGGCTCATTTTAGTAAGTATGGGCTTGACAATCTCGAGGTACCTAGTTGGATCTCTACATTTTTAAAGTAGTTTTGAGTTAGATTCTTCTCTTTCATCTTACCTATCAGTTCTTTCCTGTTTTTTACTGGCTCTGACGCTATTAGCGTATTAGAGGACTAAAGGGTTTTTATTTTATATTCTTTTCTACCTTTTGTTATCAGCTGAAGATGTCCGAAATTTTTCAAGTTTAACGACAAGAAAAAAAATGAACTACCCCTATTAAAAAACTTATTTACACTACATCCACTCTTTAAAAACTACAACTCATAGTTGTATCCTAACTTTAGAATTGTTATCTTTTCTTTAGACAGAGAACTTGTAAACGATAATTCAAATGGAATGTTGTAGCTTTTTGTTTCTGTTACACTTTTAATGCTTTCATTCTATTCCCATGATTCCTTCTCTAAATTAAATTAAACATATAATGTCAAAAGTAAAAAACACTTTGCAGTTGCTATAGATATGAAAACGCTGTGTATCGCCACCGCTGGGTCATCATCCATACAAACAACAACCAAATGTATTGACTATTTGGACAAAATTGGCAGCTATGGGTAAACCACTCTAAAACCCGTATTGCAAATTGGAATTAATCTGTATAATGCTACAAATAATTCCAACATAGAGATACTAGAGTGGGAACATTGGGAAACAACCCAACTTTCTAAAACATTGGGAAACATTTTAACAGGAAAATGCTATCCTGTTTCATATTTTTTTGGATAATGTGGATAGTTTATGGCTTTCCTATAATTTATTCAAATATTGTCCATTATTTTTACATATAAAATTAATACACGACATTTTGATAATGTTGATCAACTCTCTTTAGCAAATTTGACTTCAATTAACCCTTTTTCCTTTATTAGGTTACTAATTTTGTAGTTTACTTATTCGTCCTTTACATCTCAACTGTATTTTACGTTCATTATATGATGACCAGAGTTGACACGCCGTACTCTCAATACGTACTGTAATATATTCTATAAAATATTGATTAATCTCTTCGAGTAAATTATCCAAATAATACTTTGCTATGTCAGCAACCAGATTCTAATGTAAATAACGTAAAACATAAAGTTACTAAATTGGGTTTAAAGTATCAAAATGTTTGTTAGAATTATTTGACAATAAACCTGCTGTATAATGCGATATAGTTGGCTTTACATATTAAAATTTATAATTTATATATTTATTAATTTAAACAATGTAAATTTACAACAATGAAATTGAAAATAATTTAACGTTTCCATGGTTTTTTTTAAATTAAACTATTAGTTTTTAATACCCTAGCAATAAAAAATGCAATATAACTTTAGTTATTTGATAGTTATGGATTATGTTATTAATATGGTTTTATCGGATATTTTATAATTATGGATTATGTTATTAATATGGTTTTATCGGAAATTTGATAATTATGGATTATGTTATTAATATGGTTTTATCGGATATTTGATAATTATGGATTATGTTATTAATATGGTTTTATCTGATATTTGATAATAATGGATTATGTTAGTAATATGGTTTTATCGGATAGTTGATAATTATGGATTATGTTATTAATATGGTTTTATCGGATATTTGATAATTATGGATTATGTTATTAATATGGTTTTATCGGATATTTGATAATTATGGATTATGTTATTAATATGGTTTTATCGGATATTTGATAATTATGGATTATGTTATTAATATGGTTTTATCGGATATTTGATAATTATGGATTCTGTTATTAATTTGGTTTTATCGGATATTTGATAATTATGGATTATGTTAGTAATATGGTTTTATCGGATATTTGATAATTTTGGATTATGTTATTAATATGGTTTTATCGGATATTTGATAATTATGGATTATGTTATTAATATGGTTTTATCGGATATTTGATAATTATGGATTATGTTATTAATATGGTTTTATCGGATATTTGATAATTATGGATTATGTTATTAATATGGTTTTATCGGATATTTGGTAATTATGGATTATGTTATTAATATGGTTTTATCGGATATTTGGTAATTATGGATTATGTTATTAATATGGTTTTATCGGATATTTTATAATTATGGATTATGTTATTAATATGGTTTTATCAGACTTTAGCCAGAATTTATTTATATACAGAAATTTAATACACGATGTTTAGAGAGTATACATCAATTCTCGTTATATTTTTGCTTCTTATTCCAGAAATGGTAATCATGACACTATCGAGGACTAAACTGTTAAAAGAGGGGCTAAAAGGTTGTTTACCTAAATAAACAGTTAGAGCAACTTTATCTTGGTTTCATCTTTTACAAACAGTTGTTACCGTCCTTTGTGTAGTGTAGATCTGTGTGTTGTGCTTTTATATGATCACGTTTGTATTTATTATTTGCTTTGACTACTCAGGCTTAGTTTTGGGATTAAGTTCTTTTCTTAGGTTATAAATATAGCCTTAGTTTCCAATATAGGCTACTAGGCTATGTTGGTGTTTTTTTTCTCTACATTTTACACGTGATAACAAGAGTTGATTTATATTCTCGAAACGTCTTGATTAGTTTTAATAAAAACAAATGATGACAAATGTCAAAATAAACCATATTAATATTGTCAATATGATGTTTAATATTGGTTTTAATTACAATACTGTAAAATATGTTCTAAACTTTGAAAATAATCTATTTATGAGAATTTAAAATTAAAAAAAAACTAAGTAAAAAATTGAAATAAAAAATTAATAAAAAAATCGTATTGAAAAATTTAAATAAAAAACTGAATTTAAAAAAATAAAGATTGTGAATAAAAAATTTAAATGTAAAGTCTAAATAAAAAATAAAAATTCTTAATAACAAATCTAAAAAAAAACACTAAAGAAAAAATTTAATGAAAAATCTAAATAAGACACTAAATAAAAATGAAAAATTATAAATAAAAAATCTAAATGGAAATCTAAATAAAAAAACTAAATGAAAATAGATATAAAAAAACTAAATAAAAAAATCTAAATGTAAAAGCTAAATAATAAAAAATATAAATTATAACTAAATAAGAAAAAATAATACAATTGTTTATTATTGGTTATTTTATTTTTCAACAATTCCCTTTTACAAAATATTATATAAATATTTTGAACAAAATAATGATGCCCCGTTTTTGTTGTCATACACACTGACAGATACGAGTGACTTCACATCAATAATGATACACTACCAACTATTTTATTATAGTATTTCTTGTAGATATAATCAGTACACAACAATTTCTGCACAAACGTCTTCTTTAAGGATTTGATCTTGTTCTAAATTTAATTGTGATTCAAATTTAATTTGTTGTACCTTGTGTGTCAAAATTGCATTTAAATAAGAAGAACGTACTTATTTAAATTAATTTATTTAACTCGCTGTATAAATTAGTGACTTGGCTTTGATAGCAGTTGTAATACCTTCATTCGCTATGTTCAGACTCTGTAGGTCTTCTATAATGTACTATTAAAAATAATAGATTAAAACAAGACATAACAGTCAGTTATTTACATATGTGTAATATAATGGTGAAACAAATTGTACAGTTAATTGTGATCTGCAGAGTATTGGAAATAGGGACGGAATAATGTCGCCATTCTGCAATTTAACAGCAGTTCGTGGGTGAATGTTCCAGTTGTAAAACTGTAATATTTTACTGTTTTTCATTAAACTGTAGTTATTAAAATAAAACAAATTTGAAGACAATTATCCTCTTCTATTAAAATGGAATTTTAATAATTCGAGTATTATTATTTTGTGTAGTTAATACTTTATAAGTACACAATTAATTCTATATTTTATGTGTACTAAGTTTGAATTTTTGGCGTAAAAATCTTTATTTCCTAATCTTCATTATAGGAACCATGTTTCATCGAAATTGAAAAATACATTTTCCCGAGCGTATTGTTCCAGTGTCTTGAGTTAGAACACATATTTCGTCTACAATTACGGTTTTTTATTTGTGGTGGCGAAGGACTTATGTGTTATTATATGTATTCATATTAAAATTCAGAAAGATCAACAACAAATTTCTTAATTTTCTGCCTATTTTGAATAACTTAACTTGAAACGAAATAAAATACGATAAAAGGTGTGTGTTTGATTTGTTTCTAGTCGAAGCTCTCGCGTCCATATGTTGTTTTGAATGATCTTATATTTTAAATAGTTAAATAAAATTTCAATTAAAATTGTGCATTATCGTTCACTCTTGTCAAAATCCGTTGCTCAAACATATTTGACAAAAATATAAATGTACTTTAATCGCAGCCATTTCAACTTTATTTCAGCAATTCATATTTTTCTTTTCTTGTATTTTTCTCCGAATGAAATTTAATATTCCCCTAGTTATTAGGTCCGGTAAGACCTTAGTTGCTCGCTGAAACCAAAGGATGGATGCTTTTACCACCTCTGTGGTCGGTCAAGACCGAGACAACCACACGAGTGAAGCAAGTAAAGACTGTTCATTACAGACAGACAGAGCCTTAATAAAGTAAGGATTTGTACAGTTGTAAAATTGAGTAAACCTGTGAAAGGGTTGCTTTAAATTTCAGAGCTTGGTAACTATTTTTAAGGCACTCTTTTTTTAGAACAGATTTTTGTTTTAACTTACGCATTCGTATGGTTCTCACGACGATATATATATATATATATATATATATATATATATATATATAATATAATATATATTAATATTTGAATATTAATGGTCTAGGGAGTACATTTTGTCGTACATTGTTTATAAAAAAAAACTCAATTATACTAGTCATTTATTACTAAATTTGATGGAATTATCGGTATTACTGTTGTCCATGAAATCATGTTAATATAAAATATAAAGTTGATTAACTGTCCTATATTTAAAACCTCTAAATAATAGTGTTAAACTAGTTGTCTATCAACTGACTATACTGTGAACTAGTTTTTCGGTAATTAAATTAAATAGTTTAGCATCATTATAAAAATAAAAATTGTTACTTTGTAATACTAAACACAAAACGTTTAGTTGCTATTTCATTATTTATTATTTAAAATAATTTTAAACAGGATTTTTATGATCCAATTAAGATATTATTTAACCTTAGATAACATTGAAACAAGAGCAACTATTGTGATGGTCAAAACATTTTTAGGTTTTTAATTGATTTTGAAGTCTATATCTTGTTTAGACCGATATCAGAATGATGAAAGTGGTATTTTGGTCTCGCTCTATCTCAAGAAAAGGTAGATACTATTATTTTAACCTAGTATAATATGACCACCCTATCCTATCCTAACGATAAAATTCTATATAAACTAGAAGGCAATAGACTAATCTGGACATCAATTACAGATAATTTGTACAAATAAATTAATTTGAGTTAAGAATGAATGTTCTTGTTTGAAAGAGTAACAATATAAAGTTCTCGCTGATGATATTTATACAAGTATGATATATCATTGATGTATGGAACTGCTGTACCTGAAAAGCAGGAGTATAACGTCAAAGAGAAATTTTTGGAATGTTCAACATTGTTGGACATAAAACAACGGTTAGATATTAATATAAATAACTGATAATTTATATACAAGTCTTAACTGGACATGTGATGATCAAACATTCCTCTCACTAGAACTTTAATAACTTTTGAAATGCTCAATGTTGTTAGGCATTAACTACCTCGTCGGTTAGTTAGTATTGCTGATTTTATGCTATAAGTTAACCTTTGGAAATGATAGTCTTACTTTATTGTACTTTGTCACATATTACCAATAGCTTTCACACCCCTCCAGGTTAATGTGAAATCGTACCATTGATTTCCCAAGGGTTCTGTCTTTTTAAATATTTTGGTTGGTGTTTTCTTTTTTCTTTTAATGGAATTATATTACTATTAACATCATTATGATAATTTATTACTATATATTATTATTTTTTATTTTAATGTTGTGAACAAATATTGTTTTTAAAGATATTGGTTAATACATGTGTTTAAAATGTAATGTTTGGGTTTTAAAACTGGCAAAATTGATTATGAAATTTGTATAGAATCAAAAATCAAGACAGCCTCTTCTACTCGTTTGGTGAAAATATTCAATTGGTTTTTCAAGACAATTAAGTGCTATACTTATCTGAACCAGAAGTGCGTATTTGACATTGTAAGTGAATTTAAATGTCACTTTTTTTTTTTTTTTTTTTTTTTTTTTTTTTTTTTTTCTTTCTCAGAACAGAATTTGAACTATCAGTCTTATGATCTCAGTTCAAAGGCAAACAATAAGTTACCACATTATTCACATGAAGGATAGTTTTTGACAGTTTATGGAACACTTTGGTTAAAGTTAGAATCGAATTTGTTCACTTTCGACTTAATCATTTGATATCGTAATTTTAAACTTCGTTATACTTTAATAATTTTGTTTTAAAGTATGGCAGATGTAAATAAAATTCAATACTTGACTTTCAATAAACATATATCTTATTGTCATAATTGTTTAAGGATTTTAAAAATATTTGATGTTCAATATTTCTACTTAAATTCATGTTAACCTCAAAAGTTAAAATAAAGTTTTTGAGGATAATATGAAGTCGAAATTGATTTATTTCTCCATGTTATATCTACAAACAAGGTTCCATTATGTTCACGAGATGATTGAAGTGGGAAGTGTATAATATAATTTTTGTCAAATATAATGTATTTTATCCAGTAATGGATAATGTAGTTAGTTCTTTAACCACGATATCATAAGACATGTATAATATAGGAAATGAATAATTAATTGCTTTGCCGTTTAAATATATCCAAATATATCTCGTTTCAACTCTCAAAATGAATGTGTAATAAAATTTAATTGTTAATTTTTATTTTTAGATAATTAATTCCAAAACTGTGGTTTAGTACCCCCAATAATCGTCATAATTTAAAAAATCTACGATATGCGACCTGTTTAATATTAATTTTAAGAATTAACCTACAAACGTTTATGGTTGTATACATTATTTATATTCACATTTTGGGTTATTATTCTTAAATTTCTTTTACATATATTACAATTTCTAGCATATAACAAACAATGCTTACTTATGGTTGAAGAATATATTATGAATTAATAAAATTAATAACTAAATTTAGAAAGGATAAAATTAAACTAATGGAAAATTGTTCGTAATTTAAGAATCATTTGAAAAGTTTAAAAAAGATAACAAAAGCAATCATTTCTAATAATACATTTTTAGGTACTCAACTCATTTCCTGCTACAGTTATTATAGTTTCATCCAACTTTAAGTCATTTAGTTTCTTTTACAATGTCTTTCATAATGTGATACATAAGAAGAACCAATATAATGCTTCAGTCTGGAGTAGTTGAATACAAGTTGGAAGTGGATCAAATGGAACGTTTTCAATTAATTAAAAAATAAATAAACTATTTTAAACTGTAAAATTTGTTTGTAACTTTTAGTTTTAGTACTTTTCGAGGATCATTATAGTTTCGAAAATGGAAACTTGATGCTATTGAAACTGTCTACTGTTAAACAGTTATTACTGGAAGTAGCTAAAAGTATTTTTTTTCCATTATCATTGCATTAATAATATGTTATATTACAAAATATCATACATTAGTTTTCATTATTCTGATACATGCTACTCTTTTTTTTATGTGATCAAAATGTTAACTGTCTTTATGAAAAAAAATATTTATATTAGTTAGTTATATAATATAATAACTATCTATAATAATATAATACAATAATAATATAATAATATAATATAATATAAATATCTATTGTGGATAATGTTAGTTCTATTCTGCTTAACTTTAGGTCGACCTGCTTCTCACTGTTTAAATGAATTTACAAGCATTACATTTTATGTAATGTCATTTTTAGGATATATCTACAATTAAAATCAGGTGAATAGTGATTAGATTAATTAAAAAATATAGGATTATTATATAAAGTTATTATTATATTTTATTGATACATGAATATAATTCTAAAAAAATAAATGCTAAAGCGTATTAGATAAAATAGCTGAAGACATTTATTTTTGTCTCGCTTTTCTACCAAACAATCTTAAGTCTGGACTTCTTTCGCACATCTCGGTAATTTGTATCACTCAGCAGATGGACTTTCTCACATCAACTCTTTGCTGTCCTTTAAACCTTTTTAACATGACTAAATGTGATTTCAACTTTGTTGTTGAATACTAATTTTTTAAAAACTAAATTTATATATGGTAACAATAAGAAACGCTCCGATAAGATAATCATATTCTAGTTTATTTTTCACCCAGTTTTGAAACAACTATGGATTTGTCATATAAGTTACTAAAAAAATTCGTTCTTGTAATTTTGTTGTAAAACATCCAGTTTTAGAGTTTTTTTTTAAATTTAAGAACTTTGAATGCCCGCCATTTTAAAACAAAATGGGTTACAATAGTGAAACTTAACATACTAACTGAAACTAACAATAGCAACAACTAACCAAATTTTAGTTTAATTCTGTAGAGCCCTTTTTATAAACTTTTTTGTAAACAATATACAGACGGACAACGAAACTAGCTAGACCCCTGGTTGTGTTACTTTTTTGCTTCTTTTTAGCCAAGGAACACTGTCCAGAAATGTGTAAGGAGAGTTGGAGAATACTCTGAATATTGTAAAAAATTGTGTTTTTCTTTCATTTGGTGAATGAAACAAAATATTAATTTTTCGTATGCAATATTTGTGTAGAAAATTGCATGTCCAGCTTTTATCAATCCATTACCTTTATGCCAAATGAACAAAATTCCAAATATAAAACTCAGATTTACTAACTAATGAGATTTTCCTTTCAGTATCCAAAAAATAATCGTTTCTATTTTTGGATATTTAAGGAATTAAATAAATAACAATAATAACTAGAGAAAAAAAGCGAAAGCCATATAAGACAAAACAACTTGAATTTCAAATTTATCTGACAATGTTGTTTCTTAATACTTTGAAACGATATTTGAATTTATGTCTTCCTTTATGATGTTTTTTGTAATTCGATACGAGGAACTTACTCCCACATATCAAATTTGGATGTAAATTACGTCACATCTTAAGTTTACTCAAATCTAATCAAAACTCCACAATCAGTTACTGTATGTAAATTGTTGCATTCATATACCTATACTCAATTTTCCTTCACCAGAATATCTCGCTTTCTTAAATATGACTATAATCTATATTAGGCTACTTTGTTTACTTGCCTGGCTTGTCTTGAATGGTTCAATGATGAATTTCATATTAAATTTCTTTTACTTAGAACAAATTTATAAAACGTATAATTACACATAAAAATATTTATATTTTCATAAATCAAAATATCACAACTGTACTCCAATTTAAATCCTTAACACTTTTAAAAATAGGATATTAAATTTCTCAAAATACAAATATATTAAAATCCATGTGATTAACTATTAAAAAAGCTTCTAATCCAAATAAATCAAATCATTTATTTAACTAAATCATTAGTAACAAAAGCCTACTAAAGAATAATAAATTTTTAACTTTGATACTATAATTACATGGAACTGCCTAATATCTATTGGCCCACACACACCTAAATTTAGTACAACACAGATTTTCAAAATGTTCAGAATAACCAATATGTAGTGTCCACATTCACTTCACATGACAACTCATTTCTCTAATTTTTCCACAAGATGTTAGGTTCGTTTAGTAATACTAAAAGGTTGATTTATTTTAATGACGTTTTATTATAATCAAATAACTTGACTACTATTTCAAATTGAAAAAAAAAATCATAAACATCTTCAAGAGCTATTAAAACAATCTTAGTGAGGTGATGCACGCAAATCGACTAATCGTGAATTTCATCAAATGATTTTTTTTTTAATTTTTACGGCCACAATCGGCATTTTTCGAAAAATCAAATTGTCACCAATTTTTTTCCAAATTATCGTAAGGTAAATTTTAATTGTTTAATTAGGTTTCTTTATGCAATTTCTTACGAGAATACGCAAGAGTTCATAACTTTCTTTTAAAACGCCAATTTATAGAATAAAATAAATCAATTTTCACATTTCATATAACACATCTTTATGGTCAAGTTTTCGATAAAAAATGTTTAGCCACGCATTTATATCATTAAAATAAACATTTGCTCTAACTTTTACGGAAATCCGACGATTATTTATTGCGATTTTAGTAAAAAAAACCTGAAGTTTCATACATTTTAGTTTTTGAGGTTAGGATTAATGTTTAATGTATTTCTACCTGATCAGGTCGATACTCATCCACAAGTTTTTTTCATTTAAAAATAATTTTCCACGACCAACAGAACCGGAGATATTAAAAAAAATAGTGTAGCCATGCACTTAAAATATATCAAAATTTATATTTTTGAAATTTTGCCGCAAAGCGAAGGTCCGATTTTACCAAATACTTTTCCGCTTCTTTCTAACATATATAATGAAAAAAAATTCGCTATCAAGTTAAAACTTTCCTCTACTAAAAGTCTATTATGTTTGTCAGTAGTATATAGGCCAACATTCTAAGATTTATGGGTAGTATTAATACACTATAAAACATGTTCTAATATATATATATATATGTGTGTGTGTGTGTGTGTGTGTGTGTGTGTGTGTGTGTGTGTGTGTGTGTGTGTGTATTCGGAAAAATCTTAAAAAAATATTTGTTTAAACTTTTAATTAATGTTATTTTTTTTTTTAATCTTCAAAGTAAATTTTAGAAATTAAAGTAAAGTCCCCAAAACACGACAATTTCAAACCTAACCTAACCAACCTATCATAAGCTGTCTTAGAAATCTCTTTTAGCGGAAAAATGTGGCGCTCAGCGGTAAACCCCTAGACCTGCCAAACCCTTCCGACCCTTGTTAACTGAAGTTACAGCGCTTTGTTTTGTCATATTATATTTACACGTAGTTTAAATACTAATAGGATTTTTGTTTTGTATTCTTATTAGTAGTTTTAAAAATAATTTGACTAGTTTTACAGTTTTCCCTCGATTTGAATCATGTAGTATTTTAAAATTCTGGTAATGAAAATGTTTACACAAAATACCAATAAAACTATGTGTTTTACAAATCACTTTTTTACGCAATTATAATAAAATAATAACTCGCTAATAAATTCCAATAAATCAGAAAATTCAAATAATAAAAAAATGTGTTGAAAAATAGTTGTATCTCAAGGAATTCTCCTTTTATTATAATATAATCGTTACGCATCAATGTTTGTTGGGATGGAAATATATATCTTTGAACAAAATAACACGCCACTTAGATTTTACCAAAATATTCAAATTGTAGGTTTTATTTACATAAATGTAAAGTTTTGTTATGCACTCATTCCATACATATTTCTGTTATAATTCAGCATCCATTCCAGTTATAATTCAACATCCATTTCAGTTATAATTCAACATCTATTCCAGTTATAATTCAGCATCCATTTCAGTTATAATTCAACATCTATTCCAGTTATAATTCAGCATCCATTTCAGTTATAATTCAACATCTATTCCAGTTATAGTTCAACATCTATTCCAGTTATAATTCAGCATCCATTTCAGTTATAATTCAGCATCCATTTCAGTTATAATTCAACATCCATTTCAGTTATAATTCAACATCTATTCCAGTTATAATTCAGCATCCATTTTAGTTATAATTCAACATCTATTCCAGTTATAATTCAGCATCCATTTCAGTTATAATTCAACATCTATTCCAGTTATAATTCAGCATCCATTTCAGTTATAATTCAACATCTATTCCAGTTATAATTCAGCCCTCATTTCATTTATAATTCAGCATCCATTTCAGTAGTTATAATTCAAGAATATAAAACGCCTATTAAGATAGGCAACATCATTTCGCTTGCACTTCTTTTTGCCTTCAGTAGCACAAAGGAACTCCATAAGAAGCAGGTTTCCTTCAGCAGGAACTTCATTAGAGCTTATCTTGAGGCCTTTTGTTCGTCCTTTTAGGTTGTTATACTTTTTTTATTTTATAATACAAATTTTTTATGGTATAGTTAATACTTTTATATGGTATAGTTAATTTTTATATTTTATTTCGAAGAACACTTTTTTATTTTATAATACAAATTTTTATATGGTATAGTTAATAACAAAGTAAAAAGATAATCAAAAAGATGTTCCTAATAAATTATATGTATTTTTAAAAAGAGATGGCGTGTACAAAGTAGATGATGATGTGTGTTAAAGTACAAACAAAATGTAAACGGTTTCATTCAGTAAAAAACTATTAAGTGTTGTTAAACAATAATAATATTGTAAAACTTCTAATATTTAAAACTTTTTTAAATGACAAATTTACATTAATACAAATATAATATTTATACTAATTTCTTCGTAACCTTCCTTACGTAAAATTCCATTTCATAAATTTACTTTCATAACAGATATATAAAATGTATAATCAATTACGTTAATGCTAACAATAATATTTTTACAACAAATATATAATCAAAACTGCTTTAATGGTACTTATTTTTATAATATAAAATAGTATTTTACCCAATGAAGAAATTTATTTTTACACTATTAAAGAGAAATATGAAGAGTGTAAATCATAACAGTGATAGCATATTGATGTTTTAAACTGTTCTTATTAAAAATAGAAAAAGTCGTTTAAATTAGATGTATTACTATAAAATATACTAACACATTCGCCTAGTAATGTTAGCATTTTTGGTATAGTAGAAATCTTGAAATTAAACTTCTAATTTAAATTTTTTCTTTATAACCGTATAACTATTATATTTAATTAATAATTTTTAAACCTACCTTATTTTTTCTTCATTGAAAGTAGTTCTGTCCTTTTTTGTTACCACAACTGTTTCATATCTACATGAGGTATCACTTCAATATTGTTTGAACACTTTACATACATATTGTTGTATATATGTTTATAACAATTTTAATTGTGCTAAAATGGTACATGTTAAAGATTATTATGTTATTATGCTTGAGGGTTAAGGCCATATCATCCCACTTCCAGCACTATTAGTAGACCTAATGCAGACCTTCTTTATCTGTAGTATTAGCAGAACTACTTGCGATGAAGAAAAAACCAAGTATGTTTCAAAATTAATTAATTTATACATTAGTTTTACACCATTTTGAAAGTTTATTTGTTTATTATGATTTAATCACTGCAGATTATAGTAAGATACTAGAGTACTTTTTACTATTAAAACTTTATATTTTTTTCTTGTAGAGAAATATTTTGAGGTTTTTCATAGTCTTAAAAAAAGCGTAAATTACTTGCCACTGGGACCTCGGATAAGAGCTTGAGACTTGGAAGAGGACAAGAGTTGGTCAAGAGAGACCTGATAGGAAAGAGAAAAGAGTAAACTAAGATTAGATAGAAGAATTTAGTAATTACATCTAGGCTAGTTCGGGATTGCCAGACACGTACACAGATTTCCTGAGGGAAATTATTTACATGGAAAATTGTACATTACAATACAAATATTTGAATATCTTGAATGTTCTAATCATATGTATCACAGTTTAAGATAATCAAAACATGTTATATTATTATGAACAAACCAAAATGACCCCGTCCAGGATTCATTTATTTCTTTATCTACTGCTTGGGTTTTTGGTTTTAGTTATAAACCATTATGTACAGGGTGTTCAGAAAATGTGCCAAACTTTAAGAGGTGCTTATGCACGTCAAAATAAAGAAATGAGTTTATATTATATTAAATGTGAGTACTCACGTCTGTTGATCCTTTTTGTTTTCTCTCAATAAAACAATTGCAATTTCGGGCATGAAGTACCCATCATCAGGTTTTTATAATCATATCACATATACAAGAACGCAAAAACACATATATATTTCACTCCGTGTGGAGATCGTTAGAGTCAAAACACGCACTTTTTTATACGAACATTGGTGTGCACACCGCATCAGTTGTTTAAGATGGTACTGACTCGTGAGTACTCACATTTAATATAATATAATTATATAATTGATCCGTGGCTAATATGATTGATTCAAAAAAATGAGTTTATATAAATATATGTCGGGAAATGCTTCGTTTTTCATCTGTCGGCCAATTTTTAGAAAAATAATAATACATCTGAAACTTAATATTTCTAGTAGAAATTTGGTGTAGGCTACATATTTTATCAGTATATGAAGAATGAAAACCTTATCTCACAAATTGGTAAAATGGCGACTGTTCGAAATTTTTAATAATAAATACATATCTCTAAAACCAATAACATTAAAAAAAGTAAACTGCCGCCATTTTTAAAATTTAAAAGATAAAAAATACATTATTGGTAAAACGTTTAATAAAAATTGTGTATACCAAATTTCGATTAAAATGTTTAATAATTCTTTAAAAAATAAACACAAAATGGCTGACAGATGGAAAATAAAGCGTTTCCGGATATATATATATATATAAATATATATATATAAATATATATATATACATATATATATATATATAAATATATATATATATATATATAGCAACTTTTTTATCTATTTTGGTATACAAGCAACGCTTAAAGTTTAGCACGACATTTATTAAACACTCTGCACATGACTTCATAAATATAACACTCTGACTCATGAACTGGTAAACAACTCTAAAATTATTGAATTAATTGCAGGATTATCTTAAGCAGTGTAAATTTTTCAATTTGAAAAAAAAATTAAAAGCATGGTGAGATGAATTCGAAACATTGGTTAACTTTTATATATAAATTCTTTCCTGTTTCATTTTATTTTGACGAAGTGACTGATTAATGGATTCTCGCTCCTTTCACCAAATTACTAGAGTCGTTTTAAGTAGATCAAATGGTTATAATATACAAATTTTGTTGTTCAGAAAAACACTTTTGTAGTGCCGTTTAATAAAATTGTAATTTGTTTTGTTTATAAACTCGAGTACTGAATCAGCTCCATTTGTTTTTATTTCATATTTATTCAGTTTTTAATTAAAAATTTAACACAGGATTTCATTATAAAATAGACTGAATATAACGACATATTTGTAATAGTTAGTAGTTTCAGCTATCAATCCAGTAGAGAGAAACTTTAACCACAGATACACGTTGGATTTGATTAAAATAGAAATAGAAGATAATTAAACACTGGCTTGTTTTATTTGTTGTAATGTAGGCTACAATGTTTTCATGTAATATTCACTGTTTGACTTGTTGTAGAACAGTTTTATTAACCTTTTTGATTAAAATTATGTAGATATGTATACCACAGATGTTAATATCTTTCATTCAAACAAAATAATGGCTATTTAAATTTTTTAAAATACAGTTTTTGTGATAGTAGATATTATTATTTACATTAAATACATTGTTATTACGTATGAAATTTTACTAAATTTATTCAATTTTAAATTAGTAATAAAGTCAAACTCAATAATAAAATATCAAAGAAGAAACTTAGATCATTATTCAAATTTGAAACTATCTACGGTTATGGCTATAGATTTACCTTCGAATGAAGGCTTCATAAACTTGCCAGAAAAGTGCTGTAGTTTGTTGACAATTTTCTTTTCAATAATTACCTTTAGTTCCTGTATTGATGGTGTTAAAATAAATTCGTTAATTTTAGTTTGCCCTTCAAAAAGAACTTACTATCGGTTAGGACTAAACGATCTAGGCGGCCAATCCGTAAAGTCATTTCCCCTTTCAATCCATCGAGAAACAAATACGTTGTTAAACTAATGTTTCCTTTTTAATATAATGGAAACCTTTAATCTTGCTGGAAGATGTAAGACTAAATTGTAATGTGTGCAAACATGTGTTCATTCAATATACCATGGATACATTGCTATGAATCGTCTACTTTCTTCAAGCTCATTATTAAATGTGATTGCCCATTACTTTATGATTTATTTAAAAAACCTGTTAAAAACAACAAAAAGGGGTTAACTAATGAACACATCTGTTTCATACAGTATAATTATAACTTACTTAACAATGTTCCATAATAACTATAACAGGTGTTTTAAAAATAAACATAACCCTTGCTAAGAGGATTATCTAATAACCCAAAAACAGCCGCCTTTTTGATTGATTCAATATATATAATTGAACACTTGTGGTATATTTGTATACATATATAAAATATTCCTGCAAAGTTTTAACCAAATCATTCCAATGATATCCCTTCCACGACGAGTCAATCATTGCAATACCTACGTTGGACATACTCTATATTTAAATATGTATTCTTCTAAACATTAGATTTGTTGTTTGTAAATGAAAATGGGCACCTGAATATATGCAATATTAGCCTATATACCGGGTGAATAAAAAGTCAAGACCCCCCCTCTAATATTTTTCTAAGTAAATATACAGAGATATCCTTTTGGTTGTCGTGCAATCTTAGCAGGAAGTTTCATTTTATGATTTTGAAAGTCCCCCAAAAATGAGGGATTTTGGGGGCAAATCAAAATTTTTAAATGTAAACCCCCTTCATGTGACACCTCATTTTGAAGTGTTTACAAAAACTTAAAGAATGGTGAAAACCAGAGTTCACTATTTCTTCTCTATCAAAAATGGTAGCCCGTCAAATGTTATTGAAGTCTACACTTATTTCCAATGCATATTGTAAAGCCTACTAATAAGATGTTTGTTTGCAATGAGTGACCTTAGTACTGTGGACTTTCCCAGTTTGAAGTACGGTTTAGTACAAATCAGCCCCTTTTTTGTTTCAATCTCATCAGAATATGTCATACTTTAGAGTGCAATCTTTGTACTTTGCACTCCTAACTGATTTAGAACACAGAAAAAAAAAATAATCCAGTTGTTTCAGAGAGAGTAACTTTACCTTGAAAACTAATGTAAGTGTAGACTTCAATAACATTTGACGGGCTACCATTTTTGATAGAGAAGAGATAGCGAACTCTGGTTTTCACTATTCTTTAAGTTTTTGTAAACACTTCAAAATGAAGTGTCACTTGAAGGGGGTTTACATTTAAAAATTTTGAGTTGCCCCCAAAATCCCCCATTTTTGGGGGACACTCAAAATATTCATTATCATAAAATGAAACTTCCTGCTAAGATTGCACGACTACCAAAAGGATATCTCTGTATATTTACTTAGAAAAATATTAGAGGGAGGGGTCTTGACTTTTTATTCACCCGGTAGATACGTTGAATTTATTGACGGACAAGAAATATTTAGCTAACATACGAGTACATCCATTCCCAATAGTGCTGTGAATAGACTACAACTTAATGCACTCCTTGTCAAACGAATTGTAATAGTTTTAGTAGTAACTGCTATTTGTCATTGCATATCCATCTATCAAGTGATTAAGAAAATTAATCGGGTTAGTTAAGTGATGGTTGTTAAATGTCTGGTGGTAATTGATGACGTAATTTAGAAACAATTGTATCGGACCAAGAAATCTGAACTATTTTTCTGAGTATTCTATTCATTTTCTAATAGAGGGTTGGTCAAAATTCCAATTAAAAACTTTGAGTGTTCATTACTGACTATTTTTGAATAATATTCAATAAATTATTAAATAATAAATTATCTTAATTCTTTATTAATAAGAAATTATTTAATTTCAATAAATGATCGAGATTTTAAAATGAGATCGAAACTATCTCACCATTTAACGGGTGGTTCTCCTTAATCCTTAATTGTAGTGAAATATTTTTCCCCCCTAACGTTTTTCTGCCAATTTACATATTATACTACCTTTTAGGATGGGTTAATATTTTAACACGTATATGACGTTTCCACATGTATTCCAATAATTTAGAACACAACTATTCTGTGTATTTGGCGCGTTTTTCATGTGAAACATTATTTAAAGAGTAGAATTTAGATAATTAGATTTTGTTAAAATTGGAAACTGATTAACTGATTCTTTTAACACGTTGTTAAACATTTAACTGAAAGAATGAGAAATTTGTATTTATAAATTAGGTGATACATTTTTGATAATTATACAAGTTTTGTTGTAAAGTTATATTCTATATAATGTCATTTATTACTAAACGATTATTTAATATTCAAATTTCCATTGTTATTGTATGTAACTATTTATGTCATGTGTTGAAAGGGTAGCCATTGCTGAAATAAACAAGAAAATTAAATATTTCTTTAGAAGAACCAAATGTTAAATAAAAATATTGCGCATTAAAATTACTACAATTGTTTAAATTGAGCCAAGTAAAGTTAAATTTATATATTCGTCTATGCAAACACTCGTTCCATTGCCATTTATAGATCATTCAGTTTCCATATTTCTGCCCGAATGCTTAATCAAATTAAAATTTAATAATTTATTAACCTGAAGTCTTCAATTTCATAAACACATTTCGATTTAAGAAGAAGATATTTTAGGTTATTTTGTATTTTTAAGTAGATTAAGTAAGTCTGAGATCTTCAATTTCATAAACACATTTACGAAGATTCAGTAAATTAACGTTCTTTAAATTCAAAACCAAATTACATTTCAAATATTGGTCCAAATATTTTAATTTTGGGTGATATTTGTTTATTCAAACAGTTTCTGATATCAAACCTTTACGACAATTTGACTAGATGCTGTGTTTATAAAGATTGTTCTGTTAATATAATAGACAATTGTTAAGATAGATGAGCATACAGTTTGAAGTTGAGAATACATAAAGGCATAACTCAGTTAAGTACGTTTTCAGTGTTGGGGTATTATGATAATGTTTACACGTCTTAACACAAACACTCCTGTGCTCTATTACAATGAAGGGTGCTCTATTACTGTGTACTTATAGGGGTGTTGCCACATCCTATATTTGTAGTAGTCACCGAGTTCCTATGTAGTTGGATACCACAAGCATAGGATGTGGCAACACCTCTCAATTTATACTTTGAGGTTTACTGCAGTACCAATATTATGTAATGTTTTTGTGTCTTAGTGTTTAATATGCGTTAATGTCATCTGATGATGGTACTGGTACGAAAACAGCTGTCATGATCAAATGAATTACATATCTCAAACAAATATTACACGACGTAGGTAGAAACATTATAATTATTTATTTCTTAAAAGTAATATACTTGTCACAAATTGTTCAACGAGTTAACTTCACAGATGTTATAAGTTTAGGAACTTATAAACTCCGTTTTTGACAGAAACATATTAATGATAAATTAATAACTTAGATAGAGAGGCTGGAAGTAAATGTAAATAAGGTTTTCAAGAAGTTGCAAAGCAATTTGTTGTGTGTCTTTATGGAAATGTCTGAGCATATTAATAACCCCTCCTGTCTTGAATACAAATGAAGCAACAGGTACAAGTTCCTAGGGTTAAATCAAGTCTCTGTCACGTGAAATGTAGGTTACATTCTATACCGGCATTATGATAAAAGTGTTTTTGAAATGATGATCTAAATTTTTAAGAGTTTACACACAAACATAAGTCTACTTGAGTTTATAAAAGAGCTTGCGAAGATTAAAAAAAAATTTTAATACTAGATATACGCTTATAAAGTTACGACAACATAAACACAACTATACTTGAGAAATTGGACGTTTTCACTGAGGTGGCTTGTAATAAGGACTATGGGTGTTGACCATGCGCGATTATAATCTAATAATAAACAAATATTATCTGCTCAACTAAATCATTACCTACATTTTTTTTAACCACGTTTTTATTAGTTAGGTTTCCGTCATATCTGTCAGTCTGTCCGGGTGGAATTTTGCAATCGAGTTTAAATTAACTTCCCGATAAGCTATAGACCTGAAATACATCAGTTGGTTTCTTGTCTCTACATTTGTTTAAACAATAGTTATTTAAACAAATAAAAATTGGTTAATGAGATATAGATTTTTTTACCCGCGTTATAGCTTAAACGCATTATCGCTTAACCGCCGTACCACTTACCCGCGTTACCGCTTAACCGCGTTACAGCTTAACCGCGTTACCGCTTAATCGCGTTACCGCTTAACCGTGTTATCGCTGAATGGTAACCGGAATATTGAAGTAGGATGAGGCAAATTTTTCATGGCTTGTGAGAGTTATGGATTAATAATAAATCAAATAATTTTTTTTTAACATACCACGTTTTAAAAACGAACTAAAAAGTTTAATAATAAGTCAAATAAAAAAAATGAGCTCGATTGCTCAAAACTCACTGACAAAACACCTTGCAATGAAGATGCCATGACGAAGATGGGAAGAATGTGTCAAATACGACCTTCACCACCATAAGTTTATGATACATTTTCAATTTGTAATGGAGAAGGATCTGAACATTGTTTTAATTCATGTACATGAAAAAAAAGAAAATAAATTTTGTTTACATCTTTAGTTTGATTTTCTGAGTTACAAGACTAATAGAACTATTATAGGTAATAATAGGTAATATTTTGAATTTCAGCCATTTGTAGCTAAACAGGGTGTGAAATGCATTAGGAATTTCCTATTTTGTTCCTGTCAGAGTCTCATCAATATATACAAAACCGATTGAAATCTTTCACCCGGGCATAAGACTAAAAAACAGAAAATAATAAATCAAATAAAAAAATGTTTTCAACATACCACGTTTTTAAAACGGACTAAGAAGTATAAAATAATTTTTTATGACCCTTCTACAATTTTGAGGGAGGATTGTTAGTGGCTATGTATATATTTGGAATACTTGAAGAGAAAAACGTGGGTGAGCAGCCAATAAATAATACAATTAGACAATCCAGATGAATTCACAGCTAATTTCAGCGAATCGGAAATGAGATTCACCGTAATTTAATTTATTTACTCCTCCTTAACTATCATAGATTGCCTGCGCCCCAGGTTTTCTCTATCCAAGTATATCCATAGCCAGTAACAATCCTCCCTCAAAATTGTAGAAGGGTCATGAAAAATTAATTTATACTTTTTAGTCCGTTTTAAAAACATGGTGTGTTAGAAACGTTTTTTTATTTGATTTATATTTAAAATTGTGTTTCTCGTTTGGTTTTTGTTGGTCAATACGCAAGTAACAACTGGCATTGTATAATTTGTCCAAAACAGTCTTATACACCAATTGAATCAATGCTGTCAAGTTAGAAAATCGAATAGGCAGCCAATTCCCATGTGACAAGCTTACATTATACATAAGATCACAACCACAAGTCAATTAGCCTAGTCAACATCAGCAAGACTTCATTACAATACATGCTATCCTCTACGTAGGACATTATCACTAATGACTATAATGGAATCATAAACAGATTACCCTATCCATAATAAGATAGGCAAGAAGCTGAATTAATAAAGATTATAAAGCCAAACAACACAGATCTCTATCCACAAAATGGAATTTCTATAACTTTGGAAACTTATTTCAGGAAGTCTAAATATTGGTTTATAAATCGGATTTCCATTTATTTAGAAGTTGAAACTTAGACTAAACATCATCTTGGAGTTCAGTTGAGAACTTGTGAGTTTAATTTTTATTTCTATTAAGAGAAATTTAACATTATACAAATATAATAAAACGAAAACTTTCATAAGATGTAGTATTTATAATATGTAAAAGCATGGGCAATTATTTGTTCTTCAATAATATAAAAATATTATTTTAGCCTTTGTAGCTTTTTAGCTATCACTACAGTCATGCAATACTAAGTAAGAAAAGTAAATAACAGAGAGAGGGGGAGAGAGAGAGAGAGAGAGAGAGAGAGAGAGAGAGAGAGAGAGAGAGAGAGAGAGAGAGAGAGAGATAGAGAGAGAGAGAGAGAAAGTAAATAACAAACTGTGCTACTGAAAATAAGACAGCGAGCTTGAGGGAAGATTGAGAGGAGAGAAAGAATAGAATACAATAATACATATTTATTTCAAGAGGCAAAGCTAGGACCACAGAAGAAAGAGGGAAAGATATATATATATATATATATATATTTGTAACAGTTACAGTGTATGAACGGCTTTGTATTATGGCACAAAACTTCTGTTAGTACATTTGCGATTAGGTGAAATACATTAATGCAGAATGTTCGCCTGATTGGAATGGGTATTATAATGTTTGTAGTTAATGCCTGGACCTTTCGTCAGCAGCCGTGACATGAAGCATGTGTTGCCAATAAATGTCCAATCCTATAAAACTATCGATATTGTTGGGGTTCATTCTAACTGTTCTCATGGCAATGTCAGTATTCATTTTTACACTATGCAAACGATGGTGAGTAAATTTGATATGAATTGAAATGTCTTTTAACGTTGAAATATAAAATTTAAACTAAATAAACTTTAGAAAAACTCAACACTTTTAAAATTGTTCATATAGTTAATTCGACATTTGCCATCATGTATATATATATATATATATATACCATATATATATATATATATATATATATATATATATATATATATATATAAATCTAATCAGGGCGTATCATGAATGTGGATCTACTCTCGTTATAGAGTAAAAAAAACAACATAGAACTTAAAAAGGGCATACATTATCTGGTATCCAAACACTCTGTTAGAAAATAATAAAACTAAAACTAATAATAAAAGAAAATAACCCTGTTCTGAAACCATACCTGAAGATTAAAACAGTATGAGTCCACACCAGGAAACATTTCTACGTCGACTCCAAACAAAACGAAGCTCAGTGGGTTGTTTTAGTTCCTGATATTTTCCAGATAATGTCGTGAAAGTGGTGTATCACTTGTAATTAGATTTTGTAAATATGGATGGATCTGAGGAATATCTATCCTTACGCTCCTTTTGTGACATCACAGTAGCGTTCTTCCAATTTCACGATGAAACACCAAAGCACTGCAATATCTACATTCATAAGAATGTTCACCTAAATCAAAATATCGATTGTTAACATCAAATGAACGTGTAATTTTAAAATATTGTCGAGGTCAGAGGTTCATGTTGGCACTAAACAGTTGAACTTGTTGGTTTACTTCTCGATTCAGTCCCCTTCGATTTATTCACCGGCATTTTCTCGTCGACCATTAAGTATTTGACTGTTTCCACGCGGTCTTTCTATGGTCGGCAATTAGGATATCTAAGCTCCACGCAATTGTTACACATTAAACACAGTCATATATGCAAATCTACAACAAGCCATATAAACCGTTAACTTTGGCTAGATGTACAAAATAAATCACAATAAAGTAGCGCTATGCAGTATGTACATTTAAATTTTGAGAGATAAAAAATTAAGAACCAACTCTCACACATTAACAATAAGCTATATAAAAGGTTTAGTTCTGCGAAATGTAAGCAATTAATCATTAAACAATGTGAAATTTTACAAATAAAGTAAGCAGTATATAAGTTAATCTAAAAATAATTAAAACAGCAGTTATAAAATTCTTAAACAAAACAATAAAATAAAACATATTTGAGAGTTTATAACAACTGTTAAAACATGTTACTTACTCATAACAAGCATGTTATTTAAATGATAAATTTAATACAAAATAAGTATATCCATGGAAATTGAATATATTTTCAGCAAATCTGCAGGTTTTCCTAATGCATTTCACACACTGTTTAATTTGACACATCAATCATTAAAATCAGCCGAATAGTGAAGAAATACGCAAACTTAGCGAGTTTTTAATATAAGGTTTTCACCTTCACATTCTTATAATTAAAATTTTGCGAAACTGAAACCTTGCGAATGACATAAAGCGATGGAAAACAAAGACAAACCATTCAGTCCCACCAACAAATAACAGTTCATTTACATAATATAAACCATGTTTTTGCAATGCTGTTATATCTCAATTGCCGCGTATCTCATTCCTAAAATTATCTTAGAAAGGGACTACGAAGTTTATAATTGTTCGTAAAAAATGATTTGAAAATTAGATTATAATAAACTAACTTACCTAGTTTTGTAGATTTTGAACAAGTCAATTTGTTTTTATTTGTGTGCTAATTGGAATTTACTCGTAATATAAGAAAATAGCGACTATAATATACATCTTTCTACTTGTTTTACCAATCATATTTTAATTACTTGATATTTTATTTTATTTAATAATAAAATATAATATTAAATAAATATTATTTAAATGTTATTATTATTATTTTATGTTATTAAATAATATTTCTTTCATATTACCGAGCGAAATATTTAGGAGGTGAATGATTTTAGCGAAGTAAAACTATCAGTAATTTCTATACAGTTTCCATTATTACTTAAATTTCAATGAGATTATGCACTTTGCATAGGCGGCGATAGAGGCAAGAGATGAGAGTTACCATGTTACATTTACAGAGAAATATTTTTAAGAACAGTAAAGTGTTGGCATATACTGCTGATTGGTTAATTTGGCCAGCTTTCATAATTATAATTGTAAACATTAAATCCCTTTCCACAAGTTAGGTACAATAACACAACACAAATGAACTTTTGGCACAAATTTATTAGCCTATGTTTTACAGTTCTCGGATGTACATTTCGGTAACTAAGTTACCTACATCAGAGGGTTATAAACTAATATTATAATATTACCCTCCGATGATGGTAACTTGGTTACCGAAATGTACAACAGGGAATTGTAATAACAATTTTTTTTCTGTTGTGCTATATTACCAAACTTGTGGTAGGGGACTTAGTGTTTCCAATTGTAAAAGTCACAACAGTGTTCATTGTTCATCTATTGCATGTTTATGTTTAAATTTTCACTTGAGATCAGAAGAAGGACAATATACTATCAACACATAAACTAAATTATTAGGAAGTTATTTATGTTCTAGATTTAGTGAAAACAAATTTAAAATAATTGTAAAAACAGTTTGTAGAGCAAAAGAGAATTAATGCAAAAACATCATTGGCGTTTCTGAGATAATTTCCAAAATGTAGAAGTAATTTATTAAAAAATAGGTAATTAATAAAGCCACTGTGGCTTGTGAAGGTTAGGTGTTTGGAGGATATCTTGGAAACATAATGAAGTGGAAGCTATATTTTGTGTGTGTGGTAGTGAATTATCCAATATAGAAGTGTGTGAGTGTGAGCCATTACGAGAGAGATTTGGTTAAGCTACAAAGATTTATTATGATTGTGTTGTGTTATTTTTTCAGATTATTGTTATTTTTGTTTTGTCTTTTTATTTATATTACAAATAATAGTTATTATTATTTGTTTAATTTAAATGGTTCCAACATTTATTTTAGAATATGGATAGAAAATATGTTTACTGTTATTTCTACCAGATAATAGTTATTAATTATTTACGCCAGAAAGCATAACTATTTATATAGGTCTTTATTATTATTTTTATGTTTAGTTTAAATGTATGTATTTCTTGATTTATTGCTCAGAAAATATGATTTGTTAAATTTTTTACAAACAAATAGTTTTAATTTTGGTTTCAGATCATCTTAGATTAATGTTAGAAATATAAACTTAACTTTGTATGAGAATAAGGTATTTATGTATGAATACTTAATACGTTCTTTTTTAAAGTTATTTGTTAATGATGGAAGTTCAATTATTTTATTATTATACATTTTTCGGACATTTTCCATCATTTGAAATTCGACGAAACGTCGTGTTTTGAATTTTTAACACACAAATGATGGCAAATGTCCGAAAAATGTATAATAATAAAACTTAATATTTGTTTGCGTCTTTATGTATGTGTTTGTGTGTATATAGTTGCTTAGCTATCCCAATATAAATATATTACTGGACTAATGTACATAGATAAATTAAATATATATTACAACGAGAGGAAAAAGAGTAGAGATTAATTTGGTATATGTGTACTTTTGATAAGGGAGAAATGCCTTTGTATTCTTTCAATTTTAAATAGGATTTTTATGGACGAAGTTCTAATTTGAAATTCCAGTTAGGTTTAGATCTTCATAGCAAACATTATAATGTGCATTTGTTTGTAATACAATTTGAATACCAGATTTTGTCATATTCGTTATTAACTTACGCAATCATAAACTTAGATTTTTCTTTTTCATTGGCAACAAATTTAATATCTATAAGTTTTGAATTCAACAAAATTTTATCTTGTGTTAGATTTTCTTTCATATTTACACAGCTCATTCTCTCAGATGCTTTCAACCACCGCCATAAAAAGTACATTCTCCTTTAATCAAGCATCTTTCAAAACCCTTTGTTCGTCCTTTTACATTTGAATCCAGTTTCATTGTACAAAATATACTTTTCATATTCGAAAAAAATTGTTATGTTGAGGGAAAACAAGAAGATTTACAGGTCGTATTGGTTTTAAAATTTATCTACTGATAAATAAATAAATAAATAAATATATATATATATGTATATATATATATTCAATTATTCTGTTATCAAATGAAATATCTAAGAATTTGCTGAGTAATGTAAATATATGTGACGTTGAAACATAGGTAACATATTATATTGTACACAAGAAGTTGCAAAGTAATTTATTTTGTCCCTTCGTGAAAACGTCTAACCTTAGCATCTTGATAATCCCTCTTTGTCTTGAATGAAAATGAAGCAATGGTAAAATCCCAAAGGGCGTATAACTGTTTCATTAAATGTAAAATGTAGGGTACATTGAGTGACACAATTGTACAGAATCTATGGTAAAATGTATTGGTTGAATTATATTTACAAGAGCTTTCAGAACCAAACATAATCGTATTCGAGTAGATATACAACTTTTACATGCTCGTATTAGGATACATGTCTTGAACGTAACATACATAACGTAAGACTACGCAACGCGACGTAACGAAACGCAACGTAACGCAACGCAGCGTAACGCAACGCAACCAACTATTTACTCCAGAAACTGGTCACTATGACTCTATATTAACTATGTCCTTACTCTATGTGCACACTTTATGTTTAATTTCAAACATTTTATGTACAAACTATAATACATCATTGTCAGAAACATTATATCTGAAATGCGACTTGAAATTACAACACATTAAATGCATTATGACCGGTTCACATGTTAGATTTATTGTTTTAGAGTTAATCTACAAAGTTAATCTCCAGAGGAACATTTGTTGCATCTGTGATGAACATGACGGTAAAGTTCCACTACGTATGAAAAGTATCTGTCGTTAAACTTCTGACAGACGATTTCTATAGCATGTAGATTATTTTAAAGGAATAATTAAAAAGTTTCTTCTTTACAGAAGAAAATTGTCAATTTACAACAAGTAAATTTGTTGGTAGTTAAAGTAAAATACGTGTAAAGTTAGTTTTTAATAGCGGAAAAACGCCAAGAATTATACTTCCAAATTTAAAGTTTAAGCTTAAATAATATTGTTTCATTTAGTATTATTATGTAAATTTAAAAATATTCAATTATTTGAATTCTATTTGTTAAAAGTTTGTGTTACAAAAAACGCAATCGGTTAAAAATATTACTCAAAATTACTGAACACATTTCTATTTAATTATCAAGAAAAATGTTTTAGTGTAAATATCAGTGGATCACTGTATTAACAAAGATTAATTATAATTATTGCTTTATATGTAAAACAGAATCTTGTGAAAACATGATCAAAATAAATTTTAACAATGACGAAAGCGTTGTACTGTACTGGAAAGCGATCCAATGTATTTATACATTGATGTCTGGATTGAAGTAGTACCACTTGTGGCATTGTAAGGACGGTATTTGGTTTTTGGAATTCTGTTTGGCAGATTGTGGTACATGTATGTGGTCAAATGTATTTGTATATTTTAAAATATACTCATACTGTGTTTGGTGTTACAGAAATAAGCAATAATTTTCTATTAGTGACTAAAATATAACTCTATCAAACAGTTCACTCTTGACAATGCAAAGTTTAATAGTCAAGTTATACTGTAGTGAATACAAAATGCAGAGTCTTGTTTAATTTACGACGTACGACGTTGCGATGTTATGTTGGCGAAAGTTTTCGTACTTGTACAAAAGTAGTTTGAATATATTTAACATAACTTCACGGAGATGTGAAGTAAGTTGCTTTGGAAGTGTTTATCACCCTAAAACTTGTATCACCTGTACCAGATACCTTATTTAATTATATTTTCTACATACTACCTACTTAGTAAAGACTTATTGATCAATCCTCAATGCACAAACTTCCATACAGTTTCCCATTATGTTGATCTCTAAAACTAATAAAATCAGGTTACTAATATTCAGGAATATAAAGGCAAGTTTAGATTTATTTTAGTTTCACAAGTTTTTTAATATATTCTTGTTTACATCAATCTATTAGATTTAGTGCTAGAAGCTGAAAACTTTTAGCATTCAGTGGAATGTTGACTGGTAATCGGTTATATATATATATATATATATATATATATATATATATATATCTTAAAACGTTAATCTGGTAATGTTTTCGTCAAACATTATTTTTTTTTATCTAAATAAAATCAATTTCTATAGAAACTCACAGTTACTGATCAATGCAACATCACAACATCCAATTAGTCATAAATTATCCGCATTACACATCATTTTAGATCGTCTCATTGACGTCCTTATACATACTAATGATTTTTATTAATTGTATAAAATTGACTCTTACTAACAATGGTTACGATGCCATTTATTAGAGAAAATGTTTTAAAATAAATTTTAAAAGAATGGTAAATTTGTGTTTCCCAATAGTTGTTTTGATGTAAACACTGAAAAATAGCGTAGAATAGGTAAGTTTAGCCTTACTGTTGGTTAGTTATTTGAAAATAGGTTTTGTGAATCATTTTTAATATTTTAAAGATAAGTTGCCTAATAAGGTTAAAGTAATGAGTATTAATGAAATTTTTAATTTTGTAATTCAGTTTATGTTGAACAAAAAGGTCATTGTTTTAAAAAATGGTTAAGTAAATATAACTGAAGTTAGCAGCTGGACTAATTTGCCAATTATCTAAAAACGAATAATTTTAGACTTTTATTAAATACACATTTCAATATTTTACAAGTAAATTGGAGCCAAATGTTACAAAGTTAAACGCATTGGAAACATTAGAAATTAAGATATTTATCAATAAGGATTTAAATTTAATTTTAAACGAACAATTAGATCGTAGTAATTCATCATTTTTGAAAACCCTGTCACAACCCAGGTATCTTTCCTCTCCCTCTCCTCCTTAAACTAACGAGATTTTTTGCCAGCTTTTTAGGCCTGTTGTGTCATGTAAAATTCGTGCATGTTTAGTCTGTAAGCTGTTTTCGTCAATGCCGTAGCTGGCGAAACATAGGTAGGGAATGTTAATTACATTTGTTTTTGGAAGTACAAAATGAGTATTTATTATTATATACAGAGTGTTCAAAAAGTCCTTTTAAACCACTTTAATTTGTCTATTGCTTAAAATAAATTACGAAAACTTTTTATATAACCTATCTTGTGGTGTGTAACAGGACGTATTTTTTACATATCTGACTATTTGGGGGGTGGGGGGGGGGCGACGATTAAAAATCTTAAATGTAAAGTTAGCTCATGATTAATAAACTAGAGCTAAGTATATTTATCCGTTTCAAAGTAATGGACAGCCAAAATTCTGAAAACTGTTTTTTTATTACAACATCGAAGAAGGTTATTAGTTACTTTATAATAGGAATAAGTAATTTGAGGTTAGAGGTAAAACATTTTATTAGGCTGCTAATGTTGTGTAAAAACCAATAAATACATTTAGTACAGTACCACTAACATTATTTGATACAGTGTATTCGAAAAACATTGGAAAAAATAGTAGTTTTGATTAAAACGGAACCAAAACTACAACCCTTGTTCGTTGTACCTGACTTTCTCTTCTGTACTCTACTTGAAACACGAGTTTTCATGTAATTTTGGATAAAGAACCTCCATCATTTCCTATTTGATAATTTTTGTATACTCATGTTGATTTTTTTAAAATAGGTATTTATTTATTTTTTAAGGAGAGGTTTTAAAAAATATTTCATTAACAGTACGTTTATTCATTGATTCACACCCAGATAGACCGACTAAGTTCAATATCTATCAAAGTTAATTAAAAACTTACAAACAGATTTAGTGTTAAAAATGCACCTCTACCATAGAATCACACCAATCAGCTCGTAGCGTAGCACAAGAAACTGGTTTATTAGTCGGATCAATACATAAAATACTACAAAATAATAAGTTTTACCAATTTAACATACAAGTACACAAGATCTCAATGAATACTATGTCGATAGAAGATTACAATTTTGTTAAATAACGGTAAATGTGATGGACTGAAACAACAATGATTTTTTGAGACGTGTATGTTTTAGTGACGAATGTTCATTCACTTTGCATTGATCAGTTAATCAGCAAAACTGTCGATATTGGTCAATACACTGGTTTCATGAAGGTCCTACTTACCGTCCTAAAACTGTAATGTCTGGGCAGGGATTTATGGAGATAGAATCATTGGTCCGTTTTTTATTGACCGATCACTAAATGAACCGAAATATTTGGACTTGTACTGCAAATACTTCCTGCTAAAAAAATGACAATAAAAATGAGGACAATAGTCTAATATTTCATCCCCTTACTAATTTCCTTAAGTAAGGGAATTTTTGAATACTCATTTTAAAGAGATATGGTTTGATAGGTGAGTAACGATCGAGTGACCAATTGTGTTACTAGGTAATAGTAAGTTATAATCCATGATTGTTCTAAACCTATATTAATTAATACTAAACTTATTATACTTACACTTACCTACACATAGACAGACAGGGAGGGGTTCTCAAAATCCCTTGATACTAGACATGTTCCTTGATATCTCCAGATTAATCCGTGACTTCTGTTACTGAGATATATTTTAATGAGATAATTTGACAAGGTTTCTCCCTTACAGTAGTTAGTTTCATTACTGTTATGATTTTCCAATACATTCAACATTGCACAGTAATGTCTAAACTATTCAACAGGTACAGGAATTAGTTCTTACAGTATTTATTGTTATATTTTACGTCAAAGCTCTTCCTATTGAAATGAAGTAAACATGGTAAACTTACATTAACTGAAAGGTTTCAATAATATTCACCATTCCAACAAACTAAATTAATTGTATTAAGTTGTTAAACGCATAGACTTTGTACGACTTTTGGGGTTATCATATTGATGTTTTTGGGCTAATGTTTTAACTATATAGACAACTTCTCCATCTGAAGTTCTCATCTCTCTAATATTTTATATTATTTTACAAACTTCTGTAGTATTGAATTAAAATTTTTGACCAAAGTATAGGTTTTAAAGAAAATTTGTAAATTACATTTATTGTCTAGATCTGTTTTGTATAATTTAAACATATAAGAAATTTAAATTTCTAGTTTAAAACATAAATAATGCACAGTCACCAAGTTACTATGTTATTGTTTCTTGTTTTTTACTTTATTAATAGTTTTAATTATTTTTAAATATTTAATATTTTTTAAACACATCATATTACATAATTGTAAAGGACTAGACGAGTGTAAATTTCCAAATTTATTCTAGAATTTGGGTTTTTATTTTAAGACTTTTTCAAACTATTCAACATTAGCATTTTTTTAATGTCCTATTCTAACGTAAAAACCTAGTTGAACTTTTTCTGTCTTGATAAAAATCAAAAAACCTCATATTTTGGACAGAATTTTAAGATTTTTAATATATTTTTAAAACTTTACATATTTAGATTTTTTATCCCATCTATCTTATATAAAATCTTAAGCACGATAATTAATATTTTTTGAAAAAAATTCAGTTTTGGCCAAATGAAGCTAATAATCGCACTTTTATGATTCACGTTATAAAACAAAACAGTTCTTGCCTATTTAAGATTTAGTCAAGGCTAGCAGATCTATTAGGTCAGCAGATATTTGAACTAGAAGTCGACAACTGGATTACCTAGTGGAATGAATTTTAGAAAGATCCAAATTATTCAAAATATTTCAATAATGTACAAATAAAGCTAATTTTATGCGTTTCAAAATGCATAAATACTCCATTTTCAGTTAATATAGAGCAGTCAAAAACAGTATTGTTTTAAAAATGACGTCAAAAACAAGACAGATACTGTCAAAACCTTCCTATTTGTTTTGACAAATAACATCAATACTTAAAATTGGTCATCATTGGCTTTGTAAATCTCCAGTACTAATCAAGAAGTTTCAAAATCCGTCAAATGAGGCATTAAGAGCCCTATTATAAATAGTTTAAAACCGTTAACCATGGTTATGTTTTCCAATAAATTAAGATTTTTTATCCGTCAGTATTGAACAAAAACCAAACTATCGTATAATTTTTCTTTAAGCAGTCAAAACTAAACAATTTTACCCATTCAGAAAAAAAACTATTTGTGTTTAAAACGGTTATTTAAGTATTCAAAACTGTACAATTTTACCCACGTTTCAGTGTCAGATAAACTAAAAATTTGGGAATAAACAATATATAATTACTGTTTACTTTTTAAGATTACGTTATTAAGTATTCAAAACTACAATTTTAGTGTCATCAAATTTTAATCTATTCTTGGTAGAAGTATTGACAAAAAAAGAGAAAGTTTCGGCACTAAAACAACTACATTAGTTAATTTTTTATAATCCAATTCGTGTAAAGTATCCAAAACTGAAAGGCAAGTATAACTCAGAAAATAAATGTATTACGGCATAAACAGCTCATATAAGTGCCAAAACTGCAAAATTTTAATTTCCAAAACTATATATTACAAAAACATCATAGCACCAGCAAATTTACTGTTATGATCTCAAGGTTAATTATTTAACGATTACACCGTATCTGGAGATATCAAGGGAGGTGCTGGTATCAAGGACGTTTGAGAACTCTCTGTTTATGTGTGTAGGAAAGTGTATAATAAATTTAGTATTAATTAATATAAGTTTAGAACAACCTTGTATCATAACTCACACTTACCTACACACAGATTAATAAAATTGCTCGTTCTCCAGGTTTATTACCATTAATTTTTTTTGGGGGTTACCTGAAAACATAAGTTTACTAAACTAAGCCTGTAAATTAAGAAGAGTTGAAACAGAGAATAGTTAAAACCAGCAAGCAATCTCACCTTAGAAATGTGGGAAAACATTTAAGCAAAGGTTGTACTGTTATCAGTTATGAGTGAACAATAGTTTGAACATTTACTATTTATTAATAAGGTAATTCTGAACAGTTACCTCTCTCATACGACTACGCTTAAATATTTTGCGTGTATGTTCGTACTGTAATAAGATAACATTAAAATAGTGTGAAGAGTTTGCAGATTTACGAAAATATTGTTCGTGTACTGTACTAAATCAATTTACCGGTTTTTTTATGCAACGTTAGTAGCTAACAAAATGTGTTACCTCTAACCTCAACAACTTACTTATTCCTGTGATAAAGTAATTTACAACCTGCTTTGATGTTATAATAAGATAACACAATATTTCAGAATTTTGATTCTCCATTACATTGGAAGGGTAAGATACTAAGCTCTACTTTGCGTCGTTTACTTTGTCTTTTAATGTACTTTATAATGATGAGTCACACGACTTACCATTTAAATTTAAGAATTTTTACCCCCACCCCCACCTTAATCTTCCAAAAATCATATATAGTCAGGTATGTCGAAAATACGTCCTGTTATGTGCAAAGTACTTTTAATTTATTTTAAGTAATAAAAAAGTTTTCGGGTGTTAAAGGGATTTTTTGAACACTCTGTATAATATATTGATGATTAAGTTTTGTTAACCACCTTTAAACTTCTTTTACTTAATATTCAATAGAAATTATGTAGTTAATGAAATAATTTGTAAAAAAATTAATGTTCACTAAGATATGTGAACATAACGTCATAAAATATGACTTTTTGTGTGTATTGTATGCATAAACAAATATATTTAACATAGTTATATATGAGACAGTCTCATTTGCTTACAAGTTGCACAATTTTCTTTCAACTTATTTAAACTTCAAAACTGCACTTAATGTAAAATAACAACATAAGTTTTCTAATTCTGGGTTTAAAATTAAAAAAAAAAAACAATTATAGAACATTTTGTTATTTGAAATGGTTGAATACAAATTTTATAATTCATTTCTCCTTACAATTCCATTAATCTAACGTTGAATGCAACAGTTTAATTTATCTTATTGTACCTTTGATTATCTTAGATATAATTTGATATTTTCCTCACAAATATATCAAGACGTACCTCTAGTATTTATTCCAATATTAAATTTCAAATGAATTACCTATGTGTAGTTTTTATCATAAGTATATTATAAGTTATGTATTAACAATAATAAAATATAGGTATAATCCTTTTGTCAACATAATAGATTTGGAAAACCTTTCAAAATATTTCTGTGGACAATTGTGGTGGACATTTTGTATTAATATTTTCGAGGGTCACAACTACGGCTGGAATATTAATGATTTCGACATAAAAACTAAACAATTATTTAAAAACACGTTAAATTATAATTTCATAATCTTTATTTCTTACAGCTTGTACAACTTATTATTTGTAACAATTAGGTTCTTAATCAATTGGACAAAACCTGCATGTCCTTCCACCTTTCGCTGGTACTAAAAGGAGTTTGTAAAGGGAATGGATGAGTACTGGGCTAATAAAACAGGCGAGCGAGAGGAATGTACGTTCACTCCTGTAAGAAACCACAAACCAGAAATGTTCAGATTCAATTCACCAACAGAAATAAAAATATTAAATACCTGCAGCGCCGAGACTGAGTTATCTGTTTACATACATTTCTTAAATTGAAACTAAAACACTCGTATAAATTTTTCTTTTGAAACCATGTACATACATTATCATCTTTACATAATATACATATGTAGGAAATTATTAACGTGTAAAATGAGAAAGAGATTAATTAATGAAACAGAGACGATACTGTTAGAATTTGTATTTCTTCTGAATTTAAGTTACAGTGAGCCCTTTTCTTTCCCTTTTATATAGTGAACAAATTCTGGTACCAGTGTAGTAATACCCTTAAAAAGAAAGAAAAATTTAAATAGTTATTCCTTTTTTTACCTGAAATAATAATAAAAAAGATATGTATTCAAACTAAATTTATTGAAAGATTTGCAATTTTTATAAACAATGACGTTAAGTTTTTAATAAGCAGAAAATTGAATTTTTGTTCAATTTAGAATTAAAAAAAGTTTTGTAATAGGTCAAATTGATGAATACAGATTGTAGTGAAACTATTAAAGTCACATGTGTTATTCACAATTATTTTAAAGATATTCAAAAATTAATATAAAACCTGTTACAATGATCTTCAATAGTTTTTATTTACAAGATACAGTTCCTTAGATGTTTGAACACAAGGTGCTTTTGTAATTAGAAATTGATGTTACTACAATGGCTTAATATTTTGAAAATTACACCAAACAATTGTTTTAATTACAGAATCTCAATTCAATCTGCCGCTTGGTTTTAAACTTATAAAATTACAAGAGTGATGAATTTTCTTTATTTGGAGTGTGCTAAGATATGTGACGTGGGATGACTGTGAGTAAAGTCATATTTCTCTAAAATGCAAAAGCAGCAATTATTTAGAATTAGATGTTCATACTTAGTGAAATCTGTTACAAATGATTTATGAAAAATATTTATCTTCAACAAGTTTAATTGTAGTATTTCTTCTGTTTTTTTTTTTTTTTTTTTTTTTTTTTTTTTTTTTTTTTTTTTTTTTTTTTTTTTTTTTACCATTGTAAAAACGAAGATTAAACATCCGTTTTTAGAAAAAGGACTCAAGATAGTTATAAACTTCGTAAAGGTAAGAAAGAAGTTAAATGATAAGAAACTTTAAGGAGCGTCTCCTTTGTTTTTATAAAGATGGAAAGAGAAACTGGACAATACTGTTTCAAACAAAATCAGAATTTACATGTAGTCAAAATAGTACTTTTGTGAAAGACAGTTTTATACTTTATAAAAAGAAAAATATTATAAGTCCGTTGAAATAAACTATGTTTATTTAAAAACTGGTTTGCTAAAAATACGTTGGGTTATTTTCAAGTATAATCATACTATTAGGACTTGGACAAATATTAACTCTTCTTACAAATATTAATAACGTATTTAAAATATTAAAATTTATATTTAAAGTCAATTTTATTACATTTTAAGTAAAATAGTTTATTTAAATTTACATTACAAAGTCACTCGTTTTTTATCATAACAGCAGTTCAGATACTACCAATCCAAAGACCTAAAAAATAGCTTAAATAACTAAACTCTTGTGTTTCAAGTAAAGCTTCTAGCCGGTTGCAGGAAAATCTGAGTATACTTTGTGTGCCACAAAATGACTGTTACTCTAAACTCCCCTAGTGAGAAAGGATTTGAAAATGGTTCTGAGCATTATTGATTTTCTTATATCAATTATTATTAAGGTACTTGGAGGCAGAAACAAATGCGGTTCTACGTAGTTAAAAAAATTATCCTTTTGAAGGTTTAAAATTTTTGTCCGCCATATTGAATCAAGCTTTATTTTTTATATAAGAAGATCGAGATGTGATACATGATTTTCATGAAAATTTTTACAAGAAAAACGATGTTGAAAGCCGTTTTTTTTTAAATAAATGCCTTTGTTTTTAAGTTATAAGCATTCAAAGTTGCAATAACAGAGAAATCGTGTTAGTAATAAAACGGTGTAAAATGGGCCTTCGAAAGTTTTCTATTGTGTTTTTCCTGTAGAATACATCCAATAACGAACCAGAAAACAATTTTGAAGCACTACAACTTAATTTTACAGACGAAATGAAGAAGAGTTAATTAGGTGCATTGTTGTAACGTAATGCAAACAGCTGATTTAAACTAGGCCTACATTCATAAACGGATATTAGTTGAGGTTAGCGCTCTGCTAATCTGTAGAGGAGAAGCACTTTGAACATTTCATGCAAAATGGTATGTTTTCAAAATCTATAAACATAGTAATATATGATAATATATGATTGAAGACATTTATACAAATTTTAAAATATTAAAAGTAAATAATATCAGTTGAAATATAATTTGTAGTTATGTTGTTAATTATTGGTTATTGTTATCATCATAATACTATTTACAGTTCGTTATTAGTTCTACAGGAAAATTATAATAGAAAAATTCGACCCGGCGTTTTCCTCTGTTTTATTGGTAACGCGATTTTCCCGTCATTGCAACTTTGAATGCTTAGAACTCAAAAACGAAGGGATTTATTGAAACACTACTTCCATCATCGTTTTCCTTGTGAAATCTTACATGAACGTTATGTATCACATGTCCAGGTTCCTATTTCAAAAATAAAGTTTGATTCAATATGGCGTCCAATATTCGGACATTCATTTCAAACCTAAAAAAAAGTGTTACTTTTATGTGAAAAAGAAAACGAAAAAGATATGCATACCACAAGAAAATATAATTCATTGATTTGTTGACATGATGGTTGGTGTGTTCACATTCACCTAATTTACTTAACTTATTTGATTTGTAAAGTAACAAGTTCATTCTTTTATGCAATTATGGTTTTTACAAGAATAATTCAACCATTAAAGGTAAAGAAGGATTCATGATTCAGTCGCACTTTCGACCACATTAACATCAAGTTTAAAATATAAGTTTACCATAAAACTAATTATTTTTTTGTTCGTGAGCCTTCGTAAGTAAAAAATAAGAATTCCTTTTTTGTATAACATGATAAACTTGTCCATAAAAAACACTTAATTTAAAATTATAAACAAGATCCAATTAACGTAGATTGATCGGAATATCATTTTATTAATGATATTAATTATAAAAAAAATACTACAGTTTAATTTTGTAAAACTTTAATATAATAATGTAAATTCAGTTATTTACATTTTGTTTAGTTATTTATACTTTAGGATTGTAGTTTATGGAACATTGAAATGAAAATAAAGTGAAAACTCAAAAATTAGTTAGTTTGAATCCAGCTGAGTGTTAATAACACTGTTAATATGAATTTTATCTTCTCAAGCATCATTAATAACGATTTCTGCTGAGTCAGCTTCACTCATTCAAAAACGTTGTTTTGTTTGTTTTTGTAACTAAAATCTCCACAGTTAAGAAACTAGTTTTCGTGGAAAGTTAGCAGAAGTTAGTAAGGTATAGATGATAAATTGTTAAATAGTAGTTTGGCAGTAAATCATTCGCTAATCACTTTTACCTCTATTTATGAGTTTATTCAATTATGGGGTTGATAAAAATTGTTATGAATAATTTGTAGTAATGTGAACTGGAGAGAATAAGAGAGTTAAATTTTAGAAAAATTGTGCAAAATTTATTTCCAGTTATTATTGTAATGCTTAATTTTGAAAGAGCAAGATATTACACAAATAAGACTTTGAATAAATAAAAAAATATTAAAAATAGGTCTTATACATGACTGACATATATTTTATATTCAGAAAAACATTAGTGTAGCTTACACCTTAAATATCTTGTTGTTATGGATGCAAATGAAACAACAGGTGTAAACTCCGGAGATATTACAAGTGGAACGTAAGAAGAGATATAATCCGTGGCCAATATATATTGCAAAAATAAAAATATCAATATCTGCCGTGTGAGAGGATTAAATGTGAATTCATTGAATTAGATGAAGGTGTATTACTTAGACTAGTATAGAGTAAATAAAGTTGCTAGTATAGAGTTGATAACTGTGGTTATCAACTAATTCATAAATATGAAAATGACCTAGCCTAACCATTAACTCTCTCACTCTATATTTCAAGAAAATGTATTGTATGTACATATATGTTTAGCGGATATATTACATTTAGTGCTCTTTACAAAATAGCTAAATGGTTTTTAAATCAGCATTTGTCTGTACATGTGTATTTATGAGAATTTACGTATTGTATGACAATATGTTTGAATGTGTAAATTTATAAAATATGTATATTTGCATCTTAGAAAAGGAACCATGTTCTTAGAAGTAGTTGAAACTTTAAAAAAAAGTCTACTGTTTTTAATAATAATAAGTAAAAGGCAGTATCGCTTAATTGTCTCAAATAAAAATTAAAGTATCCCTAGTGTAACACAATTGACATAATTTTGAAATTATAAAAAAACAATGGTCCCAGATAAGAAGAGAAATACACATTTTGGTTTGATGAAATCTAATCTAACCCTGTGTTTAGATTTAGCTTATGAATTTATTATAATGAACTGAAATTTGTGGAAATTTCAATCACCAAATGAGACAAAACAAAACTTTACAAAATAAACACTTTATTTTGTGCAAAACAACGTTTCAGTAACCAATCTACTATCCTAAGCTATCCATCCTAGCACTCAAATCCACCTGTACTCATCTAAAACTGTTGTGGAAACATAGGCTTTCTATAATTTGTTGACTAACTCATGAAGGAAAAAACCCCTATTTGTCACTTTTTTCCTAAAAAAATCCAATTCAGCCTTTATTTGTTGACAAACAATAAGAGCGGATTAAAAAGTTAGTTACTAAATAATGTCACAAAATAAACTATTTTCAATACAATTTTAGTAAAACGAAACATAAAAACCAAACAAACCATTGCGTAATATCTCAAGAAAAAGAATGTTTTGTTTTTGGAAGTATTTTTTATAATGAATTTTGAACGTCTTTTTTCAACACTCATTGTCTTACCAAATTATTTTATTTGTTTAAAGGAATCTACATTTTAGTTTATATTTATATTTTTGTTCAAGTTTACATTTGAGAAAGGTTGTGTGCTGATTAGTTTAATTGAATTATTAACTAACACTGTTGGAATAGTTTATCAGTTTATAAACTCTCACACTTTAGCTAGAGTTCAAAGTCAATATCGTTGCTAGGCCTACTTCCGAGAAGGCTTTATCTGTTTCTTCAATCTACAACGCCGAAACTTTGTATTGAACTTCAGCGGTCAACAGTGTCTGGTTTACCTTTATACAGTGTTGAGGTTATGTTACAACTATTGTGAATTTGTATATAGTGTTTAAATTAAATTATAATAGTGTAGTGTTTGAGTAATAGTTTATATGTGCAATTCAGTTTAATTTTAATGAATCGCCAGAACTGATGTAAGTATAGGTAATAGTTTTGAAATTTTAGACTTACTGATCAGGAAAACTATTTAATTTTGTGGTTTCAAAAACTTATAAATCCTATTATTTCCCACTCGTTTGACAACTTTAATCTTGGTAATGAAATGTACGCCAAGTGACAAAACCTGATCATTAGATTCGTGTAGAACGTAAGCCTACATATAACACAATTAATTACTGAAATAGTCTAATTTCTTGTGCCACATTGACAAAAATTAAATAGAATACTAATTACCACTACTACATTTGTAGGTTAATTTTTTAATAAATCGTTATACACATTAAAAAAAAAATCGAATTCTCTTACTATGTACCTTATTTTGTTATTTTGAAATTATAATATATTTCGACGCAGATATTTTTACTGAAACGTTTTAATTTATCTTTTTTTAAGTAGTATTTTTAATTAGAAATATATATTTTTTTCATGTTGTACCGTATTGAAACAACAATGGCTGCAATAATACCAGTTTTGTAACGTATTTTATTGAAAAATCGTAAAAATTTAACTCATATACATTCTAATCATTGAAAATCATACATTCTAGCTGATAAAGCGTGTGACATTGTTCCGAGATTTTGTTTTGATTTATCATAAAAAAATGAAACTCGAGGGTATTTTTTTCACATATCTATGTAATATAACTGTAAAGTGTCAGGTTTGTAGAGTGTTCCACATGTTCGTCATATTAATTAAAAAAATATCGACCTCTTCGTGGGACACCCGGTATATAAATTATAAAATAATACTGTGAGACTTTCACCTTGTCTCAACCCTAAAGTGGCGATATGAAGATTGCGTTCAAACAAAATACCTACTACCTGACATTGACATTCACTCTCAAACAACAACAAATTAACGCACCAATTTTGATATGTTAGTTAGCCGTCTCAGTATACTATATGGTTTCATGTCGTACAAAGTCCGAATGTTTCAATTTGATCAAATGTGGTATGTTAATTTTCCTTCTACATACCACGGGATTTATCTGCCCTTAACATCTGTGTAGACCTTTTGATTGAAGGTTTGATTATTCGGCCACATTTCAACGATGAATAGAATGAGAAGGAAAACAAGAATTAGAAGACAATATGGAATGACAGTTATCCAATAATTGAATATTATAAATTAGGAAGGTAAGATTACTAGCTAAACTGTTGACCACAAAATCGGTTCCTTATACTTTGGCAGAATGTGACTGACTTAAAACGTAATAATAATATGAGGGATTAAATAACCCTTGGTTTAATGGGTATGTGATCACAGTACCACATCACATTTTTATAATTCCAAGGAGTTCTATCGTAATTGTACCCGAGATTATTATAAACAGGTCCTTGGAAATGAGATTGCTTCGAAAATTTTGAAACAAGGCACGTAACGGGTATTTTTAAAAAAAATCTAGAGTTCTAATAAAAGCATCAGAGGAAGGATAACAGGAAAGGTAAAGATTTCCCGTGACACCGTTTAATCCCTAAGGTCTCCTTTGAATTGCTCCTCTTAGATTTTCAAATTCTACTGATTTGGAATATTAGTCAACTTCGTCTTTTACTTTGTCACAGATACATGGAATAGAGTATATTGTGTAATAGTGGAACAAATGTGGTTTAAAATGTTTTCGGAAAGATAATATGAATTTTAAATGACTTGTTAAAGAAAGTAGTTTATGCAAATCTAACTTTGTGAATTTAAAAAGAACCTGTGAAATCTGACCAAGAGAAATTTATTCACAGAACGTTTTTGTTGAATCAGTTTAGATCATAAAATTGCACATAACAAAAGTTTAATTATGTTGTTTGTCCACCATGTTTAATTTTCTCTTTTTTTTGTGGTAACAATTCAGTACTGTTAAAGGAAATTACGATAAAAATCTCTTGTTTCTTTTGTTTGTTTTTTTGTGTGAGAAAACTAATCCATCGTTTATGAATTGTTCGTTTTAATTTTATATACACCCTATACGTCTAAGATAAAATATGGAGAATGGTTTAAATGTTGCGCTAAGAACAAAACGTTTGACAATGCTGCTAACGATTGTGTTTTTAAAAAGGAAAATAATTTGTTAATATATGTATTAAGAATTAGGTAACTGTATTTAGAGAAAACATTTTTTTCACTGGTACATAACTATTGATAACTTTGTTATAAAACTTACATAGGGAAATATGATTGCAGCATTCGTCAATGCGAAACTTTGTCCACAAATAATTTAATAAACATATTTTTTTAATAAACGTTTTTCATATAAAAAATATGATTAAATATGTGTATCATCTTTAAGGGTTTTAATTTGTATAATTACAATAATCGTTAATTCGCAAAAACACTATTTAAATCCGCGTAGTAAATTTTGAATTGATATCTAAATCTATTAAAGGATAATTTAACGTCTAAAAGGAAAACGAAAAGACAGGCGGGGAAAGAGACGAGTTTCATAATCATTTATGGTTAGTTGAGTTCTTCTTTTTACCTTCAGTCAGTTCTCAAACATTGAGACACTGTTTCCTGAACACTCTGTATAACAAACTAAAATAATAATTTAATATCTACTGATTTACGTAAACAATGTAATAGGCAACAATATAATATTTTTTAAAATCTTTTTGTTTCCATGGTTATTAATTAATTATTACATTTATGAATTTGTTTTTCAAGCCTCAACTAAGTAAGTAATATTGGGTTTGCAATTGAAATTAAAGTTTAAAATGTATTGTATTTTCCAATAAAACGTACTGACATAGTTATTAAACAATTCCACTTCATTATATAATTTAAACATACATACTTTCATACCTGGTGTCCTAAAAGTCTCTCTCCTTTCTCTATTTAAATGTTGAATGAAATAACACAACAATCGCGGTTTTGGTAAGCTTTATAGGTTTTTGGCATATGTTGAATTGTTGGGAGACTCAAACATTTTTAATGGTGGCAATACGTAAAACCTATCTGAATAAACAACATTAACAAAATTAAAATCATCTACATCGTTGACAAATTTCCCAGTTTTTAATTTTAGAGTCAAAATCAAAAATATTTACAACCAATGAATAGAATGTTAAATGTCAATTTTCAATTAAATATATAATTACAGTAACATGAATTTTTTCTCCTTTTTAATGATCTATAATTAAATAAAATAAACGAGAAAGGGAATAAAGTTCAATTTTCTAATTAAATATATTTAGATAAGTGGCGTCTTAATCTCGGGTCTAGGTACCTTTCCGGCTTTTGGTTTTAAGATTGTTGTTATTGTATATTATTTGAATGTTCATTAAAAAAATGTTTTCATAAATATATAGTCTTAATGTATTTCACTGTTACTATTATTATTGAATATCTTCTTATTAAAAATATATATCCTAATTTTGGTATCAGTTCAGTTCAAAGTAACAAGATTTTATCAAATCACATAACGTTTTGTTATTAAAGGATAAAATAATGATGTATGTTGAAAGCATTTATTCTTTCAGAAAGAAAGCATTCGTAATTTCTTTTTTAACCAGCTCCATGATTTGTTTATACCTTAACTATTTATTTATGATTATAATATCTAGCTTAGAAAATTCTTATAAAGAGTTTCTGTATTAGGGTTGACAATGTAAATGCTAAGGCGTCAAACTCGTAAGGGAATCAAATTTAAATTTGAGCCTCATTGCCCATTAGATTACATCAGAAACTCCTATATATATTATTAAATTTATTATAAAACAAATCAATATAAATGTATTTGTTAATTTTGTTATGAAATGTTAAATATTAAAACGATGAATACTGAATGTGACGATCCCACCACAGGGAACCAAACTGGAGAATATTCCAAACTCTTTAAAAATATAAAAAATTCTTTAGACATAATACGAGTAGGACATGATATTAACCAAACTAATAACTAAATGTAAGGAATATTATTTATCATTCCATCAAAACTGAAAAGTATGATATTTTTTATACAAATGGGTAACCATGGATGCAACTATAACAATTATTTTAATTTTCACAGAAACACCATTATATCGTTAATGATTCTTTATCAGTGTATTTATCTATATATTTGTGTCATCAGATACATACTTTTTTTCAATTATTATCCTTTTATGCGTTTTATGAAAGTTCAGGTAGAGTTTTAATACGCATTGTAAAAAACAATTAGATCTCGTTGATTTTTATCTGAAAAATAACTATGAATATCTGGAATTTTGTCATGTATTTTGTTACAAACTTTAGTCTTTTATTTAATTTTTGTCTAGAAAACTTAAAATCAGCAAACTGAATTACTTAAATTCAGGTGTCAGTGTTGTATATATTTTTTATAATAATGATTACTTTAGAATTTTTCTCTCAAAAATAATTACTGTCATTTAATCAGAATAACTGCGTTTAAAATAAAACCTATACAGTATAATAAATTTAACTACAAAAAGCACTCAATTACTAATATATAAAAGAAAACATTTCGTTACATTATATTTGGGACAGCCTCCAAGACTGTTTCTTTGTCGACACACTCCCATATTTATTTATTATTTTAATAATTGTGTTTCACAAAATTAAAGATGAATTTTTCAATTGGTATCTAAATATATTAAAGGATAATTTAACGTCTAAAAGGAAAACGAATAGACAGGTGGGGTAAGAGACGAGTTTAATAATCATTTATGGTTAGTTCAGTTTTTTTTTTTTTACCTTCAGTCAGTTCTCAAACATTGAGACACTATTTACTGAACACTCTATATAATAAACCAAAATAATAATTTAATATCTACTCATTTACGTAAACAATGTAATAGCCAACAATATAATATTTTTAAAAAATCTTTTTGTTTCCATGGTTATTAATTACATCTATTTAATTTGTTTCTCAAGCCTCACCTAAGTAAGTAATATTTGGTTTGCAATTGAAATTAAAGTTTAAAATGTATTGTATTTTCCAATAAAACGTACTGACCTAGTTATTAAACAATTCCACTTCATAATATAATTTAAACATACATACTTTCATACCTGGTGTCCTAAAAGTCTCTCTCCTTTCTCTATTTAAATGTTGAATGAAATAACACAAAAACCGCGGTTTTGAAAAGCTTTTTTAGGTTTTATTTGGCACATGTTGAATTGTTGGGAGACAAACATTTTAAATGGCTGCAATACGTAAAACCCATCTGAATACACAATATAAACAAAAATAAAATCAACAACGTTAGCAAGTATCCCATTATTTAATTTTAGATTCTAAATCAAAAATATTTACAACCAACGAATAGAGTGATAAATGTCAATATTTAATTAAATATATAATGATAACAGCATGAATGTTTTCTCCTTTTAAAAAAATTCTAATTAAATACAATTAACGAGAATGGGAATAAAGTTCAATTTTCTAATTAAATATATTTAGATAAGTGGCGTGTTTTAATCTCGGGTCTAGGTGCCTTCCCGGCTTTTGGTATTATGATTGTTGTTATTGTATATTATTTGAATGTTCGTTAAAAAATGTTTTCACAGATATATAGTCTTATTGTTTACTCATTGTTACTAGTAATATGGAATATGTTCTTATTAAAATTATATCTCTAATTTTGGTTTCAGTTCAATTCAAAGTAACAAAAACCTTTTCGTAACAAAATTTTCAAAGATTATATCAAATCGCATAACGTTTTTGTTATTAAAGGATAAATTAATGATGTATGTTGAAAGAATTTAACGTTTTTAAGATAAATTTCGTAACATGTTTTTTTAACCAGATCCATGATTTATTTTTATAACTTTACTATTTAATTATGAATATAATGTCCAGTTTAGGAAAATTCTTATAAAGAGTTTCTGTATTAGAGTTGACAATGTAAATGCTATGGAGTCAAACTCGTAAGGGAATCAAATTTGAATTTGAGCCTCATTGCCCATTAGATTGCATCAGAAAATCCCTAAATATATTATTAAATTTGTTATTAAACAAATCAATATAATTGTATTTCTGAATTTTGTTATGAAATGTTAAATATTAAAACGATGAATACTGAATGTGACGATCCCACCACAGGGAACCAAACTGGAGAATATTCCAAACTGTTTAAAAATATCAAAAATTCTTTAGACATAATACGAGTAGGACATGATATTAACCAAACTAATAACTAAATGTAAGGAATATTATTTATCATTTCATTAAACCTGAAAAATATGATATTTTTTTATACAAATAGGTAACCATGAAAACAACTATAACAATTATTTAACGTTTCATAGAAATACCATTATATTGTTAATGATTCTTTATCAGTGTATTTATCTATATATTTGTGTCATCAGATACATACTTTTTTTCAATTATTATCCTTTTATGCGTTTTATGAAATTTCAGCTAGAGTTTTAATACGCATTGTAAAAAACAATTAGATCTCGTTGATTTTGATCTGAAAAATAACTATGACTTCTGGAATTTTGTCATGTAATTTGTTACAAACGTTAGTCTTTTATTTAAATTTTGTCTAGAAAACCTAAAATCAGAAAACTGAGTTACTTAAATTCAGGTGTCAGTGTTGTATATATTTTTTATAATATTGATTAATATCAATCATTGCTGCTTCGACTTAATTTGACCAACAATGATCTCAATACAAGGTAGGAAACTACTTTCTACTATTTTGTGAACATTAAACGTATAAAATATAGACAAAAATGTATTAAATTTAAATATCTGTTTTCTCATTTCAGTTAAATGAGGTTCTCGAAGAAAACTGTTAATTATTCTTTGAATTTACTTCTCATTTTAGATATACAATAATTGTTTCTATACATATTTACAACAATTTTATTGTTATACAAAAAGATTGTAGACACGAGTTATTAAAAGAAAGACATTAAAATTAAATTTTGTAAAACCAAAATAGTAAATATTAGCTCAGTGTCAGGATGTTTATTCAAGAACTAACAACAGATAAGTAATTTAATGTTTTTTAATTTAAATATTGATTCATTAAGTCTTTGTCACTTTAGAAACTTCCTTTAATGTTGTCACACGTTCCGAGGAACAAGCACCTCGATTCATATAGGTTGGCATTCCGGTTTTGTATAGATGAATCTTCGGTAGCACTTCGAAACTTATCAACAGGATTGCCAATACCTTGGTAACTGAGAAGGCAGTGGATCAGCTGATGACACAAAAAAACCTATAACGTAGGAGATATACTTTCGGAAGAGAGTATGGTGCGCCGACAATTTTACTGTACTGGTATCGAGTTTCCAAATTTATCTTGTTTAATTTATCAGAGTTTTTAAAAATTATTGTATCGGGCTAGGTTTCAGGTGATGGGGTTTCCGAGATATCGGGAAGGACTAACAATGTTTTACTACGCGGAAAATATATCGAGAAGTGTGTCTTAATAAGCTGCCAACCATAAGGAATCTTGGTTACTTTCATAGTTGTGTAGAATTACTTTTTAAAAATGAAGTTTAAGTCCTCAAAAATAGTTTAAGATATGGATAAATAGAGTGGTTTATGGTTTGACGGGGATGAGTTATGTATGACCTCAGAAGGGTTAAGGGCAACCACGTTTTCATAAGTTAAGCTTAAACATTCCCTCGATATTATGTGGTGATATTTCTCCCCGTAACTAAAACTCACAGCAAAGTAAAATAATTATGAAAACATTTTGATTAATCTTTTGATATAAATTCAGAAAATAATTGGTCCAAAATATAATACATATGAACAGAGACTTTTGTGAAAAGTCATTCAGTCATTTTGTAAATAGCTTGTTTTGGCTCAACGTGAACTATAAACGGATATATCATCTAAAATATTGACACCTGCTTCATAATCAAAACCCTGTCAGAAACTTTAAATTAAAGATTTAGATATTTATAAATTTTAAAATCTTCTGGCCTAATTAATATATCTTAATCTAAGTTTTATGTTTATCTTACAATAACCACACATTTATCTATGTACATTACAGAAGATATAAGTACAGAGAGACCTATTGCATAAATGCATGTATCTCAGAAAGTGCTATTTATTTAGTGATCAAAATATGTTCTGTTTAAATATAAAACGAGTCTTTTTAAATTATGATATTCATTTTACATAAATTGAATTATTTACATATATTATTTGATATATTTGTGGACATTGGTTTATTATTTATTGTCTTCTGGCATAAATAATATTTATTAATCTAATAAAACCACTTCTATAGCCTTTCTCTCACTATAGTCACTTAATTAAATAACCGTATGACAATCAAACTTCGACTTGAAATCAAATGCAGTTGACAGTTGTGTCAGACACAATATGTACCGCCATTCCATAACTTATAGTGTGAATATGATAGGTTAAAACAAAAGTAATGATTAAAACTAGTGGATTAGATTTTAAGTTTTAAAAAATCAATGCAGAGTAATAAATAGTATTATATTACTTGTGTCAATGTACATTTTACACGGAGAGTTTAATGATGAAAGAAAAATGAATGTCGAATTTGTTTTGAAACTTGTTCACTTTGCCCACTCCAATTATTTTCAGTCATGAACCACGATTTAGAGTAAATATCGAAGCCTTTATTTTTATAAAGAGAAGAACCTTTGTCTATATGATTACCATTTACCTACCATTCATTGTAAATTAAATGTGGATCCTCATTTTTATTCCGCGACTTCATCTAGCTGAAACCTGAATATCTCCCCTTTTATTTGCTTAGTTAATAGATCATTGATATCCACCGTCAAGTAATGGATTAATGCTACTGATAGTATTATTATAAAGGGATGTTTGAAAGAACGACACACAGATCACAAGGTTTAACTAATTTTTTTACAGCTGCAGTTAGAAATGTTGTTAAAAATGATGTTCTCTAAAATTTTATACATCGTAACACTATATGCATCTTTATATGATGCTAATAAAGCATTGGTTTTAAAGTCAACTAGATGCAACCTTCTATGGTACTAGTATAGTATGACTGATATTGACATTTGTTTAGATAAAGTATCTTTTGTAAATAATTTTAGTTTACTTAGAAATGAGTACTATGAAAAGTGAAATAAGTAGTGATTTGTACAGAAATCAAATAAAATAATTTAATTATTTTTTAAAATCATAGTTATTATTAAAAAATTATTATTTTAAAATCGTCCTTATTATTACGTCAAAACATTGATGATCTGATTCTAAATACACTTGGCAGTGAAAATATTCGTATATATATATATATATATATATATATATATATATATATATATATATATATATATATATATATAGCGGATCTCAGTTGGGATCCACTGCTACTTTGTAATAATTACTAAGACCTGTCAATTTTCGCCACATCTTTTACGTTCATAAGGGCCAACGGCTGGACCTAAAAAATATTAAAAGCATGAAGACCAGATTAATGAATTTTGGACCTATAGCTTTGTACACCAAAGTCCTACCAACTAGTTGGCCTTATTCACTACAGAGAATATATTTATTTATCTGTATTTTAAAGCTCTAAAATAATCACTTATATAATCTTATCTAATTTGGGAGGGTTGCAATATGTTAATTAAAAACCCAAATTTTCCACGTAATAAAATGTCAACTTTTTAACAGATTTTGATAGTTTCATATCAACATTTCTTACATGAGAATTTTAATAGCTCATTTTGAGCTCCTGGTACCCTCAAGAGCTTATAGTGAGTTCGGGCATGGAAATCCCAAGCGACCCTATTTGGATCTACGTCTTTTTCATGTAGTCTTTTCATTGGTTCTCTCCAATTCTTTTTTTTATCTTCACCAAGTCTTGTTCTCTTTAAAACCTGACGTATTACAGTATTCGAGGGCTAGAAGAGATCTTCATGTTAAAATCTGCTTTTTTGTATAGCTAAGTTTTTTTTTCTTTTAAGGCACGAGAGAAGAAAAATAATATTGATATCAACTTTAAAAGCTCGTGCTTATCATGGCTTATCTTCAGAGAGAAGTGGGAGCATTAAAGACCCACAGCCTTCGAATCTGTGTCAGAGTCTGAAGAAAAGAAGTATTGACCAAGAGAAATAATTAAAGAGAGGGGATCTAAAACAAAACTATTTGAAAAAAATGTGTAAATCAAGCTAGCTACCTCAACTCATAAAAAATAGTAATACATTTTTATTAATCTATTACTTTCACAAAAATAATACAATATTATAAACAAATAATTAAGATAACCCAAAAACAAAGTTAAATGATCCCTTATAAAAAAAAAGCTACTACTGAGGAGGGATTAGGAGTCAGTTTGAATTTGGCAACAAAATAAAATATTATCCCATTCTATCAGAACATTCTGTGCAAGCCCAAGTAAGTTTATTATTTTTTCCTTCCACAGTTATTAAGAATGATACATTTGATATACTTGTATAATATTCAGAATATTTTTATTTTTATAATGTTTTTGGGCAACATCCTTTGTTTCTTCTTTAATATATCCTACTTTTCTCCTTTGTGGCATTTTCACCTGTTGTTTCATTTGCATACACAATATCGTTGGGTGTAGGTTCCTCTAATGTGTGCTGCATATGAAATAAAATGATTCTTCACACAAGTTTTTTTCTAGTCAAGTCATTGTATTATAAAGTGATACACTTCTTGAAATAATTATAAATTTTGAGATAAAACAAAGCATTACCAGGGGATTGTTTAAAGGGGTTTATCGATAATGACCGTTTCATAATTTTAAAAGGGGTGTAGCATAATAAGTTTTTTTTAAAATCATAAGCTAACTATATAAGTCACTAAATAACTGTCATCATTAAACGTCATATTTTTACTTTGTAGTGGAGGGAAATAAATCTTTTTATCGACCAGAAAATTATACAAATTCATAGATACTGAAATGAAGTGTGAGAGTTAATTGTCAACTACTATTAACTTATATTTTCCATTAAACTTGGTCATCTAACATCTTGTGGTATTTAACTTATATTTTTCACTGAAACACTACTTGTGACTATAAAGGTTTCTTTTTAAGATAATTAATTTTAGTTGAAAAACTAAAAAAACAACAAATTATTTTGAGTATCTCACTAAGCAGATATCGTTATTAATAATGCTTGAGAAGATAAACTTCACATGTTATTTATTATTGCTTCACTTATTTCTAAATCACTAATGTTTTCTCGTTGCAGTTTGGGATCATTGCTCATTATATTTAATCGTAATGAATAACAACTAAACATAATGGGGATTAGTATAATTATTACGTTTAGTTATGGAACATTATTTTATGAGTTTCATAAATTATAATATAATTAAATATATTGTAGCTGTGATAAATTGTAATTATATACCAGTTGACTTTCACAAGATATTTTTCTGAATAAATGTTAATCATTTACTTAAGTTGAATCCTTTTTAATAATCTTATATTATATTTTAAAATTTTAACAAGTAAACTTATCACGTTTTGCAAATTACGGATTTATATATTCAGGTTGTTAAGTACAAAGGCTGATGAGGAAATGAAGCGACAAAGCTGAAAACCTTACGTTGTGAGTTGGGATTTAACCCATGGATTAACCAGAGTTGGTGCGTTCTATGAACGAAGTCAAACGTTGAGCAAACGTCGTCCATTTGACTGCATTGTTAGGAGGTTTAAATTTTATTATAATTATCTGTTTATAAATTATAATTAGAGTTATGTATTTTTAAGTAAGATTAAAAATGAACTAAATTAAGATTGCTTTGATTCATTCATCATTCCTACCAAAAATACTACTTCTTGTACCTTACACTATTTTTATCTTTATTTCCGCATACGGAGAATAGAGAATGAATTTTGATTGTTCAAACATTAAATTTCAGATGTAAATTGGAAACCCGTTTGAGTTTCTTTAAGACTAAATATAGGTTTTTACTGTATAAACTGACGTATATATGTTTAATTACACTGAGGGGTTATTAGCTATAACATACTTTGGTACAAAAATAGATTTCGGTAAATCTCTAACTGAACATTTGTTTTTCTCCTAGTTGTCCTCTTCGAGTAAATTAACTTACTAATTAGATCACAATTTGAGAGAAATAATTTTTTCCCTTAGGATTTCTAGTTACGCTGTATGAATAAATGCAATATGAATAAAATTTCTAAGGAGAATATTAAAATAAGAAAATACTAATTCTAATCTCTTACAAATTTCAAACACAAATCTAAAATTTTATTATATACCGATTTTCATGCAGCTCAATATTTCCATGTTAATATTTTTGGAATACGAAAATGAATTTGACAGATAATTTCTACAATTTTAATTAGTTAAGTCCTTAACTTTTTGGAACGTTGAACAAAAAAGCTGTAGGAGGTTTTGAAATTTATTAAGTTTGTTACAAATTTTGATGCATATAGTTTTTTTATTGCTACTAATATTTTTACGTCTACAAGTAAATAGGACATCTATATTAGAATTCCACATGCAGCTTATTGTAACTGAACAGTATGTAACAACAATGCCGCTTATCGAATAACTTTTGAAGTTTTTATTAAATTTTAAGTTTTATATTGCCAACCTCTGAAGCAACTTTCTTGTTACAATATTGATGTTGCTGAAAGAAATCTGTGTAATGTTGAAGAGATGTAGATTTTGAAACATTACAAATTTTGAAAACATAAAAGTAAAATTGTTTGCAATAATAATGGCACTAAAGGTTTTTCATATTTTGACAATAATTAATCTGAAGGTCAAAATAGAAAATTTTATATAAAATTAATAAAAGTGGTAATTTAGTTTATTAGACTGACTACCTTTTATAACTGATCATTTTCATGTTAAGCTTCTAAGATGATGCATTTACTGCAACACTAAGTTATGGTTATAAGTTTTAGTTTGTTTTCACTCTCTTACATTTACAATAATAAACATAATATTTTGTGATTGCTAAAACAAAGTTTTGTTGAAATTTCCATGGAAATAATGTAATTGTTGATTTTTGATTATAATTATTTTTTATAATGAATCTGATAGTTTATTTGCCTATTGTTTGTTCACAACTGAAACAACTTTACTAAATTTTTTAACTATATTTTTTTATATAGTGTAACTAAATTTTTACCGAAAAAATGTAATAACTTTCAATTTAGAGATTTTTGGTTTTAGAAAAGAAGCAGATAATATCAATTTCCTAAAAACTAGTTCTAATAATTTATGTTAAAGTTGGTTAAAATTTTAATTTTGGAAATGTATTTAAAACATATTAGTCATAATTTCTCCAAAAATTCCACTTCGATAATTATTGGTCATCAAGTAAATAACTAAAAGTGAAGTTTTTGAAGGTAATAACAAGTAGTATAAACAATTTGACTGAGATTTTATTAAAAGTAAAAGGATGTGAAATCGAAATCATAAATCTATGTCAAAAATCATACTATTCTATGAGTCTAAATCAACGAGTAAAACAAATTACTTTTCACATAAAGAAAAAAAAATACTTTTTTTAATTTTCTAAATTGTTTACTAACAATATATATATATATATATATATATATATATATATATATATATATATATATATATATATATATATATTTCAATAAATTTCGAAAATTGGTTAGGTTATAAAACTGCATATATTTTGTTCAATTGTAATAGATTTGTTTGATTTTGAAATTTTAAAAATGTTTCACAATCTAATAACTTAACTTCTCAAATGACATTGTTTAAAAGAAGGCATATATTACGTTTTGTTTTTTTAGTACACCATTTTGTATGTCGGTGTGCGAGACATTTCGTGCATTGTTTATGTTATAATTGGGTGTTTCATTAATTATGGAAACATCGGCCATCTTTAGATAAATTGTTCACTTCGTACATTTGATGTTAACCACGAGGCTTATATAAATGGAATTAAAGACTCGAGCGTAGCAAGACTCTGTATATTTAAATAAAAATAATTATTAAGTAACTGTTGTAAAGCAGAATTAATATCATGAAAGATGTGGTAGGACCTGTTTAAATCTATTTTATTACAAACCACGTTAAGACCGTGATCCCTAGACTAGAATAGAAAATGAAAGTACAAATTAACAACAAAAACGAGGTCCTTTCGGACTTAGTCCCTGATTCAAATAGAAGCCATGTTAAAATGATTTATCAACTCTTAAATAACATGTAGGTAATATTTATATTTGAAATATTGAAAATACAATAACTAAACCATAACTAACTTAGTTATAGTTTATATTAGTTATAGTTTAGTTATTGTAGCTCGTGTATCACTAAGGATGGCGACATTGTTGTTGAAACGCGTTTGATTAAGTAAACGTAATTTTTATGAGATCATGTGTTCGAGTTTTAGCCAATCTAATATTATCTCACAAGTCAAGCTCAATATTTATTTATAATATGTTTGCTTCAATTATTATTTTAATTAAAATGAAAACTCAACAGTAAAAGTTTCCCCTTAAATTTTAAACAATAAATTTTATTAAATATGTAATGTGGTTGTGTTTAAATTTCTCTCAATAAGACAACACTTTGATAAACAAAAGTATGTGTAAACAAAATAAGATGGAATGTTTGTTGTATTATTGTTAATAAAGTACAACTGCTTTTTAAATTGTTAAAGTATTTTCTCTGTGGTAGTTTTTTTCAAATTATTTCCCACTTTCTTTTCCTTTCTGACAGAAAGCAGGACACTTCTTGAAGCTTTTATCACTTAACATAGTTCCTAACTTTATGACCGCCTTCCTTCCTTTTTGGAAAGATTTATATTTATTTAGCGTTTTTGCAAACTTAACAACAAAAACTCGCTGTTAGAAATGACTTCAGAGTTAATAGTATTTATTTAACCCCCCCTAATTATTTTCAAAAAACCAATTTTTGTAACCTACATAGTTTTGTTTTAATAAACTGTTATTTCCCTCATCAAAATGTTAATCAAAATCTTTAAAGATGACTTTGTTGCCTCATGATGCGACTTTTATTAAATTTAGTTTATTTATTTATGAATCAGGATTTTTGACTAACCAATAAAGTTAGTTGTGAGGAACGGTTAAATAAATTTTAATAAATATTCTGAAAGTTAATCGTTTGTTAATTTTTGTGTCTAATCTTTTTTTTTTTTTTTGTTGATTTGAGAGAAACTAGGCTGAATTAAATACATGCATACAAAGCTATAAATAAAGACATTATGTAATGAAAACACATTTTTGGACTGCATGATTATGATATTTAACTAAAAGAAATACAAACCTAAGATATTAAAGGAAATGAATGAAATACTGAAATTGAGGAAAGTTTTCAACTTCTTAGATTGCGAAGGATTGTTAAGTAAGAAAAGTGGAAAGAAATTTGTAGATTGTTACGGGAGACTAATATTTTTGTGTGTTTGTAACATCCAATTGTATGGGTTAAGGAGGGAGGTTTATCCCCTTTTTTGTGAGTGAATTATAAGTAATTAATATGTCATTATCGTAGTGATGTTACACTTTGTGATTTATGCAATTTTTGGACACCATGTGTTTTATTATAAAAGACAGCTTCGAATAAAAAAAAAACAAATGTTTAAACCAAATCGCAAAAAACTAATATGATTTTTGTTGTTGAATAAATTTACTAGGACAATACAAATTTTAAATTAAATGTCATCTTTATATTCATTATAAGTTAAATATAAATTTACATTTTATAACGTGTTTATTTACTGTGTGTTATATTATTTGACTCCAACTATAACTTAGACCTTATATAGAAGGGTAGACGTCAGATAATGAATAGAAAACAATTAATTATTGAGTAAACAGAAAGTTAAAACCATAATGCAGAAGGAATAACTTGAATGATTTATGTGTTCCTAGTTCACCACCAGATAATCCCAGTTAGACTACAGCTAGAGTCTTCTCACAATACTCAAATTGGTTTTGTAGATAAATACTAACGGCTACATTGAAATATAATATAAAATCAATAATACAATAACAACGTTACCATGGAAGTTGTTTATAATCATTATTGGGTTTAATTCTTGTTTTTACTATTTATTTCTATCATATTAAAAAAATACATTCATTATTCATTAAGTAATTATTCATCAATGTTTTGGTTCCTTTTTTATATTCCATCGCCATATTGAATCCTAAATTATTATTTAAAACTGACCACTCTTTCAAACTCTTTGTTCCTCTATCCTTTTGTTTGAACACATCTCTTTTTGAGATCCTTTCAATCTAGTTTATTATTTTTTTTCGATTTGGTTCTTTGTTTCTGTTCCCTAACATCTTTCCCCCCTAATTAATATCCAATCAGTGCTTCCCCAATATACCCTTGTCTCTTTTCTTGGTTTGTCTCAGTTTCGTCTCCTACAATGACATCATCTGTTTGTACAATCACCACTAAATGATTCCTCGGCTTTTCTGTTGTATTGTATTTCTGTAATGACTTCATATATTATCATGTTAAAGAGAAAGGTTGATCTTTACAGCTAGCTTTTAGTAAAGTTGATTCCAATATGGATTTATAGGCGCAACTACAAATTTTTAGTGCTAACTACAATATCATAACGCATCATTTAAAGAAATAGAGAAAATGGTGTAGACTAGAGGTCGGTATAATGAAACTATCTAAAATGTGGGCTTTTGAATTTTAAAATCGAGATATAAAATTGTATTGTACTTGTATTGTTTATTTCAAGTTGAAGAGAGGATTTTAAAAGGAGACGCCTAAATTTTGGAATAATCATTGACAATATAGTCTTTGTCAGAAAACAATATTGCAATTTCTAGTCTACAGTAACGATAACAATTTGTAGAGATTAAATTAATGTCATTTTCAACTAATATAAATATTGTTTCATCACATTGAAAAGTTAAAAAAAAAGCTATTGCAGAGGACACTTAAAATCTGATTTTGTTTATTGGGCTATAATTAAGTTAGCGGTTTATAATCAAATCAAATTAACGTTTCTATTCACAATAGCGACAAATCCATAATATTAAACGTCATTGTGAAATGGGGACTAATCTAACTAATGTATAGAGTTCTATTACTGCATTAAAACGAGCTTTCCATTGAAGGGCTACGCATAATGTTTTCTGAAATTATCATTTGAACTGGAGAACCAAACAAAAACTATTTATTTATCTACAGACCACAAAACTCAACAGGGTTTTGCTGAAAATGACGAAATTATTGATGATGGTTTTTATTTTAGCTGCCTTCTTTTTTAATGAAAACCTTTTTCAGATTTTATAAAAAATAAACGTACAAAGTCGTAATAATTTAAGTTGTAATCGACTAAACTAGCTTAGATAGGTATAAAGACTTCTGTTTTGAACTGTTTTTCTCTACGGGTAAACTATACATCACTTGAAATGGATTTCCGTTTAACAATATTTAGGAAACTGATGTAGAATAACAGATTTTAAACATATTATTCAATGAATAATGGATTTATTAAAAAATAATAATTTAATTAAGTGATAAAAAAAATAAAGTACACAACAATTATAAACAATTTCTATAGTTACCTAATTATTATATTGAAGTACATATTGTTACCATATTTGATTATTTTAATTTAGTCGTGAATAAATCTAAAGGAATCAACGAAATTTGGAAAATGTTTCTTAGAAAATTGTATTTTGAACGTTATTTAACGAAATTTTTATAAAGGGGGATAGGAAGAAATGTGAAAATTATAGACCTACTTCTTTATTACCGGCATTATCAAAAGTTTTAGAAAAATTAATGTATGTAGCCTACGTCTTAGTGATTTCTTCAAAAAATTTGAGTTAATTTGTGGAAGGCAATTTGGATTTAGAAAAGGCAAAGGAACGAGTGATGCCTTGATTCGTTTTCTGTCTAGAGTATATAATGAAATATATATTAATTATTATGTAGTTGGTTTATTTTTAGACTTTCAAAAAGCTTTCGATACTGTGAAACATTTATTACTCCTTAAAAAATTAGAATCGTATGGTGTAAGGGGAGTGGTGAATTGTTGGTTTCAGAGTTAGTTATTTAACTGACCGAACACAGTGTGTAAGAGTTAATGGTGTTGATTCTGTATTAGGAATGTTAGTTTTGGGGTACCGCAGGGATCTGGTTCAGGGGCTTTTCTTTTCTCAATATATATTAACGACTTTTGCAATGCAAGGTTTGTCGTCACCTTACAACCTATGCTGATGATAAAGCGTCGTGCTATTAATTTATAGTTTTAGAAATTAATTTAGTTGATGTAGCAATTGAAGAAGACACAACTCATGAGATACTGGTTTAATAGGAACTATATGTATTTAAACGTGGCTAAAACAAACTTTATACATTTTAACTTGGGTAGAAAAATTGAAAATAATTTATCTTCAAACTATAGTTATTGTGATTGTAGTCACAGTTGTGGTTGTATCAATATTTATGAAACTGAATCTTTGAAATATCTTGGTTTTGTATTGGACAATAGGTTGAGCTGGAAATCACATATAACTAAATTAAAAAACGAAATAAATATTTATATCAGATTTTTTTTTTGAAAAATATATGTCCCATTTGGATGCTAGAGAGAATATACTTTGCGCTTATTGCGAGCAGGTTACAATATGGCAAATAATGTTGGGGTGGCACTTATTTTTAAACCGTAAAGCCTATTATTGTCCAACAAAAGCATATAGTAAGATTAATGTTTAAAAAAATCTAAATCTGAACATTCCTTTCACTTATTTAAAAAGCAAATTTTTTGCCCTTCCGTTCTTTGTATGTATTTAAAGTTTTAAAATGTTTTTTTATTAGGAGCGGGAACAATAAGGTGGAAAATATATATGATAAACCTATTCTGATATCTAAATGTAATCATAGGATACCACTACCTCGTAAGACAGCGTATAGACATTTCTATCTCTATGCTGCACCGAAGTTTTTTTATATGATACCACATAAAATCAAGGGAATGCAATCTTTAAAAATGTTTTTAAAACTGTTGAAGGGTTTTTTATTTATAGATAAATTGAATAATTGGTTTTAGCATATATATATATATATATATAATATATATATATATATATATATATATATATATATATATATTGTAATACAACCTTTTTTATTTTTTTTATTTTATTTTAAATAAATTATAATATGAATTTATAATTATATTTTTTTTTTAATTGTTATTGTCTATCTCGGGGTTTTAGGTCAGTGCCGGCTTCTTCCAAATTTTATTAATATGAATCAAAAAAAAATAAACATACAATACAACAATTAATTAATAGATTGTTAAATATGTAAATATAAAAAAAATGCATGTATATGTATATAAAAAAAAACAAAAAAAACACTAGATCAATCGTTTAATCTATCTTCATTAATTATGCATGGTATTAATATTCTCAATATAAAAATTATTATAGTTAGTAATTTTTTTTTAGTAAGTCAATAAGTTATACCAATATATTAAATTAATCTCACCACAAACTTTACTGTTTTTTTTTTCTTTAATAATATTCTTTTCTTTTTTTTTTTGGTAATTGTCTAGAATAATTTAATTAACTTTTATTCCTGTTATTTTAACAACTTTAATATATTATTTCACTTGAATTATTTATTTCTTCACCTTTATATCATATACCATATTAGGTCACTGCACTTTATTAGATCATTCACCAGACTAATGAAATTTTCTTTTTTCTTTTTAACTGTTGTTTTTTAATCACCTGATTTACTGTTGTTTCACTCATATGTTATTTATTCACTGGCCTATTAGATTTTTTGTACTTGTGTGTGTATATGTTTGTGTATATATATATATATATATATATATATATATATATATATATATATTAGTGAATTAGTTTAGATGAATAATTAATATATATTAAATAATGAAATAAATTTAGAATAAATGAAATATTTGAATAAACTCCATATAACTTATATCTAATTTTTTTAAATATTTTTTATAATAAACTTAAGAAATTTAAACTATATATATTTTGAATTGTTATAATATCTCCTGGTAACTTTCCTTAAAAATGTTTATTTAAATATTTTTATGGAACAAAACAAAATTAACAATGAAAATATATAATTTATTTAATAAAAAAAAATTAGCAATCATTTTTTTTTTTTTTTATCGGCTGATTTATTTAACTTGAAATATCGGTATTAATATCATTATCAGATACACCATTACTATTTGTTGACCTGTATCAGTGATTGGTGTTTCAATTTTTTGACTACTACTGTCCTTATTTGTAGAAATTACATCAATTAATTCTTCATCTGATGACAGTTGTGATATTAATGAAATTAATCCTTCACGGACTTTAGCAATAAAATTCCATAACTCCTCATCCGTATTCTCCTTATAAACACAAATATAAATAGCAGGATCAAACTGACACCAATACAGTTGTTCTTCTTTATCTTTACCTAGAGGCTCCAGACGAAGTTCTTCCTCTGTTAACTTGTTGATATCAGACTTTAATTTGGAATTGAGATCAAACTGAGAATCCAATAGCATTTTTAAGAGACACAGTTTAACAGCCATTTTAGATTTTTTGTAACCTGTCCTTTCCAACTTCCAACCATCCAACCATTTTCACTTAAATAAGAATGATAAAATTTAATTAGGGTACGTTCCCATTTTTCTGTTATCACAGATTTATGAACTTTTCTTATATAAAATTTATAAATTTTCTCAAAGTATTTCATTGGGTTATATTCCCTGTCATAGAATTTAGATATTTGGTTTTCTCCTATTCCAGTAGTCGGACCACTACAGCTAACAAATATTTGGTGCTGGTAATTAGGCCTATGTTGTTTTTCCAGTAAATCTTTTTCAATAGCTTTAATTTTGTTGTTGTGACCTTGGACGTTCAGTTCTAATGATCCAATTGTTTCTTTTGCTCTGCCATGACATTCCTTTCTTTCTCAATTTTATTCTCTAGTCTTCCCTCTAATTCCTGGCACCTCTGATTAGTCATCTGTTCATGTTCCGTTTTCACTATCTCTTCTTGGCAAGTCAGATCCATTTGGATCTCCTCTTTCTGAGTCTGAAATTCACTTCTCCACTCCTTGCGACTAGTTTCCCTTTGCATATCCAATTTCTTCTGTAAATTTTCCTCCAATTTGTTCATTCTAGTCTTCAATTCATCCTGGACCGAGTTTAAGTGTTTTTTCACATCTGCCACGATAATTTTTTGATTTTGTTTGTTTTCATCTTGAATTTTTTTTAACTGTTGGTTAATTTTATCTTGATTTTCTTTGTTTTCATCAAAACGTTGTAATATTATCTCCAACCATGGGTTTTGAGTTTCTAATTGTAGGCCTAACGTTTTTACAGTTGCTGATTCCATGGTAAAATCTGTCCTAGGATGGTACTCGATATCATCGCTGACAGGACTTGCCCTAGGGTTAGATGTTACCGACATGTCATCATTCGAAAAAATTTCGCCTATTTCCGTTGTCTCAACGCGTTCCCCTGATATCACGTCTTCCATCCGGCGGTGTGTTTTTTCTGGAATCCGCGACCCTTCCATCGTTTCGTGTTCAGAATTAAAATTTGGCTCCACGACCACGTCTTCTTTCGCTGGGACGCCTGTATGTCGGGCAAGCCTTGTGTCTCTCTCACCTTAAATGTAGGCTGAATGTTCTTTCTTAAATTATATTTCTGGTTATTGTCCATAATTCTAGATTAACTTACCTATCTTATAAACTATCTCTTATATAGTTAGTACAATTATTATAATTAGTTATAGAAGTTATTTGGAGTATTGTACAGCTTGGAAAAAGCCAACACGTTGCGGCGCCAAAATGTAATACAACCTTTTTGATTTTGTTCATTTTATTTTAAATAAATTATAATATGAATTTATAATTATATTTTTTTTAAAATTGTTATTGTCTATCTCGGGGTTTTAGGTCAGTGCCGGCTTCTTCCAAATTTTATTAATATGAATCAAAAAAAAATAAACATACAATACAACAATTAATTAATAGATTGTTAAATATGTAAATATAAAAAGATGTATGTATATGTATATAAAAAAAAACAAAAAAAACACTAGATCAATCGTTTAATCTATCTTCATTAATTATGCATGGTATTAATATTCTCAATATAAAAATTATTATAGTTAGTAATTTTTTTTTAGTAAGTCAATAAGTTATACCAATATATTAAATTAATCTCACCACAATCTTTACTGTTTTTTTTTTCTTTAATAATATTCTTTTCTTTTTTTTTGGTAATTGTCTAGAATAATTTTATTAACTTTTATTCCTGTTATTTTAACAACTTTAATATATTATTTCACTTGAATTATTTATTTCTTCACCTTTATATCATATACCATATTAGGTCACTGCACTTTATTAGATCATTCACCAGACTAATGAAATTTTCTTTTTTCTTTTGAACTGTTGTTTTTTAATCACCTGATTTACTGTTGTTTCACTCATATGTTATTTATTCACTGGCCAATTAGATTTTTTGTACTTGTGTGTGTATATGTTTGTGTATATATATATATATATATATATATATATATATATATATATATATATATTATATTAGTGAATTAGTTTAGATGAATAATTAATATATATTAAATAATGAAATAAATTTAGAATAAATGAAATATTTGAATAAACTCCATATAACTTATATCTAATTTTTTTAAAATATTTTTTATAATAAACTTAAGAAATTTAAACTATATATATTTTGAATTGTTATAATATATATATATATATATATATATATATTGTGATCTGTGTGTGAATGTAGTGGATGAAGTTTAGTATACTGTGACTCCTGTGACTTACAAAGTTATGATCATTTACTAGCCTGTGTTTTTGTTTTTGTTGCTTCAGACTGTGAAGTTAGTTTATGTATGATAATTTTTTTTATGTTATTTTATTTGTGTGATAACTAATCACAATTACTTCTAAGAATATTTGTTTTTAGTATAAGGATATCTTCAATTTCTGCTTGTTAAATATTTTCTATTATGATGGAGGGTCCAATATAGGCTTTTCCGTATAACCTCCTACAATTCTCTTGTGCAATTTTGTTTGTGTCAGCTTTTTCATTTTATTTTATTTTAAATAAGCTATTTAGGGTATTGTATTATATTTTTAATTGTTGTGGTATGTTTTATTGTGAATTTGTGCATCTCTTATTTCGCGTCACGTGTAATATAAATAATATGTACGGAAGAGTGATACTTTGTTCCTTTTGTGATAAGGAAATTAGTTTTCAGTTTAGGTTCGTGGAGGGAAAATATTTAATTCTTTGGAAACCACAGGGTTGAATGTTCATCACATGAATAATAAACATAGCGACAACCATAACAATTCCTCTTGAATTATGAATTCGTGTTCTTTATTTCATATTAGAGATTTTATAGAAGTCTTCTTCTTTTGTGTACATAATGACACAACGATAATATTTAGTTAATGTTTTATTCTCTTCTTTGTAATATGCATAATGAGTTTGCAAGTTTTTTCTCTTCTTTTTAGTGTACATAATGTTTTTTTCTTTTTACTTTATTATATGTAATGAGTTTGCATGTTTTATCTCTTCATTTTATTATACATAATATATACATTATTTCTTTATTTTTATGTTTTTCTCTTTATTTTAGTAAACATAGTGAGTTTACATATTGTTTTTCCCTTCTTTTTATAAAACAATCCGTACATATTGTTTTTCTCTTTTTTTTTTTATAAAACAACGCGTTTACATAGTGTTTTCTCTTCTTTTTAATATACATAATAAGTTTACATAATTTCTATTCTCTTCATTTTAGTATACATAAGGAGTTACAGCTTTGTCCTATTTTTCTCTCTTCTTTTTCTACTATGCATGACCAAATTCTCGTCAAGCATTTAAAACATTTTTTATTTCATTGACTACGAAGTAAAATTTGTACAAAAATTACTGTTAGCTGCCTTTACTAAATGTTATGAGGTATCTAAAAATTAAATATCTTCTGTTTTAGAAATAAAACGATGCGGTGTTTCATGAAGTTAAATATTAAATAAAAAATACCCTTTTAGGCTATGGTGCACTTTTAAAGAGATTACAGATAGACATTAAAAAAAAAAAAAAGAATAAAATTATATATCGTACAACGTGTTTGTGTTTAACAAGATTATTTATTTGACTTTATTATTTTAGAATTATTCAATTTAAAAATGAGTTGCCTAATATTTATTTCGGTGTTCAGAATTTCACTAGTCCGTTTTTCTTGCCTTGGCTATTTATACATCACTTTTAGGTGCACAAAATAAATTAAAACTATTAAAATTTTATCTAATCAGTTGGGATATGTGATATTTTTAAAACTAATGAAAGGTGTGATGGAAGTGGATAAGTGATGGGAGAATATGATACAAAGTTAATGATGGAGATTGTTAAAAACGTGTTATTTACATTGCTTATGTTAATAAAAGTTTTTTAGTAAACTCACCAATGTTTCCTCAAATATTATATTTGCGCCAGTTAGATGTTTTTGTTTTTATTGTTGTTGTTGTTGTTTTTATTGTTGTTGTTGTTGTTGTTGTTGTTGTTGTTGTTGTTGTTGTTGTTTTTGTTGTTGTTTTTGTTGTTGTTGTTATTGTTGTTATTGTTGTTGTTGTTTTTATTGTAGTCGTTGTTGTTTTTACTAGACTGTTTCAAATGGAATGTCTCCAAGATTTTTACTTTCAAGTGATAGTTTTATTTTGTCTTTCTCACTCTGTTTTTTAAACTCGTAACATATATTGTGAATTCTGACACTGTTAATGTTGCATAAATTATATTGTAAGGAGATACAAAATATGAATGAACTTTGCTATGGGTTTTGATGAGATTGTTTAAGTTTTTGGTTGGTGTTAACGAGTATGTTTAATTGGGTAATGTTCATGTTATTTATGTTTGAACTAATTATAACTGTGAAATTTCAATTTTTTTCTGCTCAATTGAAAAGAAAACCGATATTTCCGAAAAATACTAGACACATGTTTTATGATAAATTACTTAATTTTACACTACGTATGTGTAAAAAAGGAAAAATAAATTATAAGATGAATAAAATTAAATAACATTCTTAGTGAAAATATGTGCCATAAAATGATCTATTGAATAACTTCTGTATTTATTCCTATTTTTATTATTATTATTTGTATATTAAATGTTAGTTTAATATATTTATTTCGTATTTTTATCATCATAAAAGGTTTACTATTGATAACCTACACATAAACATTGTGTTTCCTAAATGCGGCAGTAATAACTTTGTGACAATGGGGTGGATTTATTGCATTAACTTGGTAAATGTACGTTATGTAAATGACCTTGGTTTTCGGATCTGAGCTCTAGCCAGGCTTGGATTAAGGTCGTTGTTTTAAGACTCACCAAAACCATGCATTATATGTTCACACAATATTAGTATAATTTGCGTAAGCCATTATTCTTTTAAAAAACATGTGGAGTATAAATAAAAATTAGTGGACAAATATCAGTTATTCCATATAAACCCTTAGGAACCAATAAGTTACAATAGTCCCTATTTTAACAGGACTTAAGCATTTTTTAACATTTTAAATGACAATATAATAATGATTTACTGCAACAGTTTTGTAAGTATTGTTTGATTTTATACAATTCCGGTTTATATAGTTTTCTTTCAATATTTAAAATTTGTATTGATTTATTAATGATGAATGTATTAAAATGAAAGAAGATAATTTAATACAACATATTAAATATTTTTTTCTAGAAATTTAATGTTCGATACGTGTGCGAAAATGGTATTTTAGCTCATTAAGACCTAAGTATTATTTATTTTTGTATATATTTTAATATAATTGGTTTACTGTGTTTTTTTGGAAATTAATTACACAGGGCGTTTCCAGAAATCGTTTCTAAATTTTACGTCAAAGCCAATGAAAATGTTTATGTTAATTATTTTCCTAAATTAGTTAGTTTTCTATTTACCCGCCATTTTGTGCTTATAAAAAAAAAGTCTTTTTAACGGTAAATGATATTAATTTGAAGACTAATCGACCGATTTCTATTACTCATTTCAAAATGGCGGGAATGTAAACTTTTCAAAAAGGTCGAATATTTCAAAAATTGTGTTAATTATAATAGAGACAAAAATATTTTCCATTTTTAACGAGAAACATTTTTTTAAAATATTCTTTCTGTAACTTACAGGTAACTGAGTTATCTACAACACCCAAAATATTGCCTAGAACCAAAATTAGAGCAGGAAAAAGTAATGAATAATTTTCTTTTAATGGAAATTTTATTTTACAAATACTCATGAAAAATTAGACCTGTATGAAAGAAATTACAGGAGCTATACAAAGTGGCGGACCTTAATTAAATTGTATTACATGTATCTAGGCGTATTCTCATTGACTGCGAGTCTGTGCAATATTTCAAGTGTCTGAATGAATCCCTTCAAGCGTAGCTCTACCAAGGTGGAGTGTATGAATGTGTTTAGATAGTCCTATAGGAAAACGTCAAGGAGACAGAGATCAGATGATCTCGCAGGCATGGTACTGGCACTCGTCAACCAATGAGTTAATTTTGGTAAGTATTGTTTATGTGGTTTTGGTATGGGTTAGAGTTCTATTAAGTGTCGCATCGCAACGCAAGTATGTACAATAAGTTGCATACGTTGGAGTATAAGGCGCTCCACCGCCCTTTGATAAGTAAGCGCTACCCTCACTATCGCGGAACTTACCAAGTTCTAAGCTAATATAAAGTGGCAGTACACAAAGTATGTCCAACAATTGAAACAGCAAGTTGTGTTTCCAACCATTCGATCTATCCTAATCGGATAGTTATATTTTTTCTTCTTTTTTTTTCGGTATAAATTCATTTAATTGGTCTCTATCAAAATACATACACGAATCAGTGAGATGTTTCATTACAAATTTATTACCTATTAATGGTAGAATAAATTATTTACGAATCACCATTTACATACCATTAGAATAATGGCGTTAATTTTACCTGTTTTGCATTAAACAAATTTAATGGACTTTATATAACATGCTTACATTACTATTTGAATTAATTTGGTTTTCAATTATACATAAATTTTAACAAAGTTAATTGTATTTATTGACAGTATAAGCATTCATTTTTAACTACTGAAATATGCCCAGTTGTAAAATTAGAGCGTTGTTATCTTTCAAAACAATTTTAGGTCCTTTAATATTTCCAAGTTTTAATAGTAATAAGTTATCGAGACCCTACCGCAAAACCACTACAATATGTAAGTAAGACCTTATTTAAAAATAAACTAGTATGAGACCGGAAAAGTACGTTCGTTTAAAAATCCTTTTTAAATAGTTTATTTCTATTTTTCTTTATAATGGGAATGTCATTACGTTTCCATATTAAGTTTGCATGAGTCCTTTCCCCCAACTACAACACCCGGGAACATATTTTATCTGTTCTTCTGATACACCTTATCAGATCTTACAAGTCCTTAACATCCGTCATATCCACATCAAGCTCTTCATATTTCACTGGAATGGATACGTTGCACACTGCAACAAAATAATAAGCTGTTTCTTTAATTACACACGAATTTATTCCCCATGATTGAGTGATACATAATAAGGAACATCGCATGTTATGGCAACCACTATTACTCTCGTATTGTTCCCTCTAATCCTATAAATTACCTACCTCTTCTTTCAATTATTCTGTTTAAAAAAATGTTTAATTGTCTGTAGTGTTGTTTTCTTATTTTCGTAAATGCGTCTATAATGTTTATAAATAGCGAGAGTTTATTCCATTTCTATTGTTACTGATTTTGATTGATATTGAAATCCTATTGTAAGTAACATGTAACATATCTTTTATTCTTAAATAAAATGGCCACAATATAACTTATATCCCACATGTAACCGATTTTAACTTACCCAGGACCAAACCAAGCTGACGCTGATCAAATAATCTTTGAAGTTATTATTAAATTTAAAGTTTTATATTGCCAAATGTTAAACCAACTTTTGTGGTATAATTAGTACTAAAGTAGCTGGAAGTAGGCTTCACAAGTTCCAGCGATAAAAGTTTTAAAACTTCCCAAAATTTAAATATAAGAGAATAATATGTCCACAATAGAATAATAATAAATGTTTATCTTACATTTTGAAAATTATTGAGATATTTGTTATTCATCTAAAATTAGTATATTTAAATATCATTAATATAATTTGAATATTGCTATTATTTTAGTTTAATAGATGATTAATTTCATATTAGGCAGCTGGATATATTTAGTGTACTGATATGTTACGATTATAGGTATTCGTTGTTGTTTTTAAATAACTTAAAATCGGCAGTATGGAGTATATTTTGTGATGTGTAAAAGATATCGATATTTTGTTTTAAAGAAATATTTTTTTACAAGTCTACTGAAGCCTCAAATTAAAAAAAAAAAAAAAAAATCATTGAGATATATGCGATTTATTGAAAATTGGAAAATTTCTACATTTAAATATCATTAATATAATTTGAAAATTGTTATTTAGTTTAATAGATGATTAATTTCATATTAGGCAGCTAGATATATTTAGTGTACTGATAAGTTACGATTATAGGAATTCCTTGTTTTTTAAATTAATTAAATATAATCAGTATGAGTATATTTTGTCATACGTAAAAGATATCGATATTTTGTTTTTCAAAGAAATATTTTTTTATATGTCTACTAAAGCCTAAAATTTGTTTTTCGTGGAATATGATTGTTTTAAGCAGGATGCAGTTCTTTGCTTTTCAGAGTTTTTGAACCGAAACAGTTTTTTTCTTTTTTTTTCCTAAGGAATGTCTGTATATTTTAGCCGAAATCTCCATTTTTCCCAGTTTGTTCAAGAAGAGGACCCGGCACTCAAACAGTGGCACCCAAAATGTTTACTAACCTAACCTAACCAACATACGTAATATATTTAATAAATAAAAGAACAATTACACTTTATTGTTCTGGAGCCCAATATGAATTGACGTATTTCCAAATGGTGTAAACATTTGTTAAACAGATCATTATCATTGTTCCTATGCCGTCACATGAATTCACAAGTGGGAATCTAACAAATCTCTACTGCTTCCATATTCTTTCTGTTCCTGGTAAAATACTGTCCCTAATACATGCCGACAACGTTTCAGCTGTTTTGTCAGGTCAGGTTCTGTCTGTTTTATTTATGTCAATAGAAAATTGTTTACGAGTGGCTGTCCTCTTCTTAAAAGCAGACCCTTTTATCTTTCTGATAATTCGCTTTTCGGCCTAAAGATTAAAGTTGAAAAATCTTCGATTTTCTTAAAATTGGATATAGCCTAGTAATTTGTATTAAGTATTATTCGAATTTAGGTTTATTTGAACCTATTATGAACTAATTAGGTCCCATTTTCACAAAAAAAAAGTCGTTTCGATAGTTATTGGTTATAAAGTAAAAATAAACAAAAAAACGTCGTTCTAGAACATCGCATTTATAATTGACAAAAGTCAATGATATATTGGCAAAAGTGAATCGATATGCTAAATATCTTCTTAAAGTAAATCATGAGCCGTTAGTAATTTTTTAAATACAACAATGTATTCTGACAACAGTAGGAATCTGTTTGGTATTATAAAAATTCTCGCGGAAAATTTGTAATTTCGACGTGGCCAATGAATATTACGTAATAATTTGATTGAAATTGATTTGGACAATGTTAAAATTAACAACATATTAGAAGACGTGCCAGTTCATTTTCACTTTCTGACAGATAAACACCTGAATTTATATTTTTCCTCAGATAGGAAAACATGTCGCTTGCTTTGTATTTAGTATTTTTACTTGGGTGTATGAAAAATTGTATGTAATCTTGTTTCAATGTTTATTTGATAATACAAATTAAATTTGAAAATACAGTAAGGAAGAAAACATAATGAAATATAAACCATTGTACACTTCTTTCATTTCAAGGAAACTACGAGTTCAGTTATATAAGGCCAAGTCCTTTTAACCGAGCACAGCGAGGGAAGTAATTACTTAATACAAAGAAAAACGCCACACATTATAAAGCAGAGTCAACCCGAGGGGTAGGAGTGACGACGTGATTAAATGTATATAATCATAAACCCGATTGCTGATGACAGTAGAAAGTGTAGGATAAAAACATAGAGTTCCGTCAGATCTGAGATACCCATTTACTGGCAACCATAATAACATTATTTAACGGCAAATATTAATTATAGACCACTAATTTGATTTTGTAGTTACAGGTTGTAGAGGTTTCAACAATATTTATCATTTTAATTTTATAGGGAACATTTTTTAAAGATATATAATCATTTTCTGTAAAGATTTAATGTGAGAAAATGCATCTGTTGACAAAAACGTATTGCCGAGAGCAATGAAAAGGACAAGACTTTATATTGTTGTAAGTAGAAAAGCAAGAAATAAATGTCTTTATCTGACATTTCTGTAATACTGTAATCCTTTCTCGTTACATTATTTTTTGTGTTTGTAACTAAGAGTATACGCAAAATATATATTCATAATGTATAATTTGGTTTAAATTGATGTAATCAGTATTTTCCTATTTTTAATTGTATATTTCTTTTAAATAAGCAAAATAAGAGTGACGTAATATTGTTAAATAGATTTAAAGTACAGTGAGAACAACTTTATTGACAGCTCAAAGATATTGTTTTTCGTATCTCATCTTTATAATAGAGAGATTATTGTTGGTAGTGTAATATATACAATCCGTTGTATAATTTGCTTGTAAATAGTGTAAAGTTATTAGGATCATTAAGAATATAAGAAGAATGAGTTATGGTACCATGAGAAGGGAAGTGTTTGATATTCATAATCAAATTCAAACAATTGTAGAAAAATATTAACATAAAATTAGTATGTAGTTTTATCACCTGTAACTTATATCAGAACAGTGAAAATTAACATGCTATTTACGTTTCTATGTATCATCATTAAGCCAGAAATGGTCTTCACTAACAGTATATCAAGACAAAGTTTGATTATAAAATATTGAATTTTCATTTTGAGACATGATTTTTGAATTATCTAGTACTATAACTTAATATACTCAAGAAGCAGATTTTACAAGTTAAAAGAGTTTAGTTTTTTGTAAGGTAAAGGAGTTTCAATTTCAACTATTATTCAACTTTAACTTTTTGTTGAAGCTGTTGGTTTCTTCTTTATCATATTATAATAATGATATTGTAAAAAAAAATAAGACATGGAATTTGATGCTACTGTAATGACTATGGCACGACATTAGTTGAATGTATACTTTTATTTTAACCTCTCTTATTATTCCTTTTGCAAAAGAAGATTGTTTTAAAAGATGTTTTCCATTAATTTAATCTATCTATAAAATATATATTTTTTAAATATTGTAATTTTGTTAATTATTTATTATTCTTTTGTATATGAATTACGTACTTTGCTCTAGTAACTTTCAGCTCTAATTTAATTACACCCAAACAAAGTTCATTAAACTCAACTAAATCTTATTGATTATTTTTACCTATAACAAATTTACGTGAACAGTAGATTACAACCCAAAATATGCAGCCATTTTTTCCTATATATCAAAACTTCCCAGATTTACAAAACAAATTATAAATTGTGAAGTTCTTGGTTTGAAAAAATAATAAAGCTAGCTATACCAACCAAAGTTTGAAGTTGAAAAAACTATAGACAAAGTCTTTAAAAAAAAAAAAAATTAAATCAATTAAATAATCATTTCGAGTAAGACTGAGAAAATACGATGTAGACTGGGAATTGAACCCAGGACTTTGTGTTTTAAGCGCAAATGCTCTACCATCTGAGCTATCCTTCATCGCTTCCCAGTATATGACGTACACTTCTCATTTGACTTGGTTTTTGCTACAATTTTTGAGTTATGACAGATCAATTACCACGTAGTCTCAACTTATTTTTTGAGACTCTTAAGTTATATTACGGAGTCTAAATGTTGTTTAAAAATAGAAATAAAAGTTTCCCGCGTCCAGCAACTCCTTTTTACTACGACTTGTCAAATTTCACGATTACATTTGAGTTCTCAAGTTTCCTTTCATTCAACACAGTAAAGAGGGACATTATTATAGAATTTCTCCCATTATAAATACAAAAATAACAACAAAGACCAAGGGAATGAGAGAACCCGAACTTTTAACTTTGTACATCAAAATTTGTTTACTGAACTAACTCCGTTTTCAGATAAAAAATATTTAAAAAATATTAATACACCCACTATAATACTAGATAAAATATTTATTTTTTGGGTGAATATAATTTAATTGGATTTTAGGAAACTAGTGTACGCAGTAGATTTACTAGTAGTTGAGTATGATTGTTACAGAAAAGGAATAATCAAACAATATCTGATCTCAGTACAATTATTAATCGTTATTAATCATTGTACATTTGATGGACTTCAATATTCAGAATATTTTTGTTTTGACTTTGTTTTTCGGCAACACCCTTTATTTTTTCACTAATATATTCTATTTATATCTCTAGAGAGTTTTCCCCAGGTGTCTTTACGATCTGGAGTGCGCTATCCTAATGTAATATTATAAAAAAGAATTCTTAATACATTGTTGTTTTTCTTTCTTTCTTACATTACGTAAATGTACTCTTGAACGTATTACAAATTTGAGCTCCAGGAAATATTTAAATAAATTGTGCATTACTCGTTCACATTTCGTTATTCAGATAAAATTAAACTCGACGTCTCCACATAAATATAATAATTATATTAAAGGAGATTATGTGAACGAACATTGAACAAAGTTTCCATTAGCCCATCTACAAAACAAAATATAATATTTACCTTTGTCTCTCTCAAATAGGCTTCAATACTACATACATAGAAGAATAAAAAACAAATTTATTACTAAACATTTTTCCATACAGTTAACTCAATAATTTTCCATCTGTTTCAAACAGAAGACTCAATAATTTTCCATCTGTTTCAAACAGAAGACTCAATATTTGTACATCTATTTCCCACAGGAAACTCAATATTTCCCCATCTATTAAATACAGGAGACTCAATATTTTCTCATATATTTCATACAGGAAACTCAATATTTACAAATCTATTTCATGCAGGAGATAAACAGATATCAGAACGTCCTTTCTATTCAAATTTTTAATATATATTTAAATAATATAAGCTTGCATGGTCAATATAATAACTATGGTCAAGATTTCATGAGTTTTATTACCAATTACATATAAACCATAATTTTTGATTTCATGCAATTTTGAGTGATTATTCTTCACAATTCACCAAACTACGTGAACAGTTACAGTGCAAATGATCTTTTTAGGGACCTATTTCATTGTCTTAATTCGGATTTTCGTAATGACTTAGCCTTTAATAAACATTTTTAAAATATAGAATTAAATTAGAAAAAAATGTGTTTGTTTTTGTTATATGTGGTGTATAAAGAAAATACTCCTTAATATAAAAGAGGAACAAATGGAATGGATAATATACTAATGATATTATGATTTTAATATGGCAAATAAAATAATTGTTATAATTGTTTCTATAGTTACTTAACTCATTTAAAATATCATATAGTTCAGGTTTGATTATTTCGTAATAAATAAATGATGACTATTAAACTCAATTGTTGTTTAATAATAAAAGTTTAATTGGCTGTCGATTAATAACTCACTGATCAATTATAGTTTTGTTATTTAATTTTAAGTATGATAAACTAGCAATATGTATATATGTTATTTTGCTGATAATAGATTGATATTTGGTAGATATTAAGCAGAACAAATAAGAGTATTATTATTTTTTATATCAAAACCGGTGTAATTTATTGCAGGCCCAAATTAAAAAAATATATAGCCCGTACACAGCTTTAAAATAGTTGGTGTGAGCAAAGTGAAACATACCTAATATCAAAAGAAGAAAGTCAACGGATTTGAAAGGGTTTATTTATCTTTATTAATAAAAAAAGTTCGGGAATATTTTTGTCCTTTTATCTGTCTCTGTATCTTACGAAGGAACAAAACCTAATTATCAGATTCAATTATTTTCGCTTTTCATCTCCCAGGTAACGAATATTGTATAAACAAAATAAAATCCTACCCTCAGTTTAATCACAGATGTCTCGTTGAAGATATTAATTTTCTACTACAACAAAACATAATTATGATGAAGAGTTTATTTATTTTTAAGAAGAGTTACTCTTGAAAATATATTCTGTCAAAGTGTTAGAAATAGGCTAGTGTGGGTAAACCATATATTGAATACTATTGTGATAAATATATTTGGTGTGTATTTGTATATGTACGTATTTCTTATTTATTTAATTTCCTCTTTCGTTCCTTGGTGATATTTTTTGTGTGCTTGGGATTATGAGTTTTGTTTGCATTATTTTTATGGTATTCGTATGTATATATACTAGAGGGTATATTTGTTATTTATATGGGATTTTTATAATTTTCCCTTCAGTTCATTTTTGATTTGTATTTTGTAATTATGTTTTTGCTTTTGTTTTTGGTGTTATCTTCATTTATATTTAAACAATATTTCTTTTTATGTATTATGTTTATATGTTCTATATGGATATATTATTGTTGTGTTTTTGTTTTTGTTTTTGTTATTTTGGGGAGGAGGACGGATTACCAGTTTTGTATTTGTTTAACAGTTTTCGATTGAGTTATATTTATTTTTGTATATCTGATTATTGCATTCCACATGTTACGTTATTAATATCATCTTTGGCTTTGTATCGTATACTATATTGTAATGACACTTAACTTGGGAACGTGGTCAAGCTGATTAGTGAGGCTTTGTCTTTGCCAGTCACAGTCAACTGTTAGTAGGATTTGTGTGAATGTAGCAGCTGAGGAAGATTACTTAGTCATTGAAACATCGATTTATATTGCACAAAAAAGTGATTTTATTATTATTTTTTTTTGTGGAAAATTGTTTTTTCGTTGCTAGGATAGTTGAAAGAGATTCCTTAATTTTAATAATAACCATGGAAACTTTTATTTAATAATAGTTGCTGTAGATTGATTCTTGTTAAATAAACCAATACTAAGTTCATGTTTTAATTTATAGTCTGAATATGTGTTTCATTTGGTGATTTGGGTTACTCACCCATTGATTGCTTATTAATAATTTCAAAAGGAATCCTATTGTATTCATCTTATAATCACCACATTTCACAAATTAATCATTTAATCTATATATGTTAATTGTAAAAGTTGTAAAATTCCTTCAATTTGTTTGTAATATGAAGAAGTGGATTGGACTAACGAAATCAAAGAAATGGTTATATTTTGATAAATATTTGTTTAAGAATTCCAAAAGAAAAGACTAAACAAATAGAATGGTCAATAAGCGTTTATAGTATTAATAAATATAAATGTGTTAAACGAATTTTCTTGTTGTTATCAATTTACTTACATTACATTGTTCATGAAGTATGGTATAAATAGAGTAGAGAAGAACATATGGAAAATGGTAACAATTAGTCATCTTGCTGGATGAAATTTGACTGTTTCATTAACTATTATTTAGTAACAGTTAATTAATTATCACGCATCTCAAGTTCATGTAATTTATCAGTGACATTAAAAAAATATTGTAAAATCATAAATCTAAGTAAAACTCATAATTCCTACAATACTGTACCAAACGTATAAATTTATTTTTATAAATGTTTAGTTAACCACTCTGAATCATGTACTACCACATGAGCTGTTAAAACAAACTAATAAACGAAAATGAATCTTAAAATGTTAGGATGTTTTCAAAAACATAAATAATTTATCTGTCGAAATGATAAAAAGCTAAGTAGGATGTGAGTTTTTTCTGGGTTTGTAATAGCCTTTTGGAATCCTGTAACGTAAATGTCGATTTAAATATTGTGAGATTTATTCATTTATCTGGAAGTATGAGCTACTCTTAATATAATCCAGACAGTTTGAAAGATTTATTTTTTATGGGAAAGAAATCATTATACAACTATATGCTGAATGGAAAAAAATTAAGAAAAATGTAAACTCTTCCGTTAATATACGGAATATTATTCTGTAAACACTGAATAATAAGCAATATATATATATATATATATATATATATATATATATATATTGTTGTTAGTAAAACATATTAATCAATTTTATTAATAACCATGGAAACGTAATTTAAAATTTCACGGTTAGCAGTGTGATTGTAAACTGCAAGCAATCTCTTGCGAAAAATGATTCTATAGGAAAAAATAACATAAAAACTTTATACAAAAATAGGTCTAGTAACGTTTCATTTCCCGACTGTCAGATATTTTGTGTTTATACAAATGATATCTTTTGAAGTAGAGAAGATATTGAGTGAAGATTTGGTATTCACCATTATATATGTAATCATTTTACCAGTATACAGAAAACCAAGAGTTTATTTTCAATATTTTAAAAATGGTGAAAGTTTAATGGCGAATATCTCGAAAAGCAACTTTTCCCTCTTGAAACGAAAAACAAAATCGCATTTTTTTATTTCTAATGTAGCTCATAAAGTACCGTAACAGACTTATGAACAAAAACCTAAAAATTAAATGTTTTGTAATTGTCTACAATATAAAAAAAAAAAAAAAAATGAAATCCAGTAATTTTTAACTCCAAATACTTTTTAACTTAGGCGTGAAGATCAAAAAACACTATTTAAACATTTTATATTTGTGTTTAATTAGCTTTATTCACATCAATTAACTAATTATCACATTTTTTTTAATTGTGTTTTCTACTAAATTTTTGGTGGTTTTACAATAAATTTCTCCAAAACTACAAGTGATACTGTTCTAGGAACTAGTTTTTACAATTTTTAAAATCAAAAACCGTATAGGACCAGTATATTTTTGTCGTAATCTATGTCTCGTGAAATTAAATGTGGTCGCATATTATCAGTGGATTAGAAATCCTGGGGGAAATATATATTTCGCTTGTCGTTACTCGCTAACGAAGTTATATACACTTTTCAGCTATATAATCATTTCTCGGGAGAATGTCGTGTAGTTCCGAATCACCTGGTATATATAGCAATGTTTAAGCAACTATACATATACCATGTGTCCATAAAGTCCCACCCTTCTTATTTTTTTTATTAATGGAAATAGACAGATTTGCTATGGGGAAAGTTTAGATAACCAAGTATCAAAAGTTTCAACCCTTACCCCCAAAATTGGGTAGGACTTTTTGGACACACGGTATTATAATTTTCCAAATTAATATACATCATAGATGTATTTCTTAAAGTGTCGAAGGGCTGCAGTACTATTTTTTAATAATGGTAATACAAATAACAAATATAAAAAAGTTTGTAGGTTCAGAAAACACTTATAAATATTCCTATTTATGAAATTGTTGTCAATAGCAGATAAATATAGGTACAGAGTAAAGTTATACAGCGGGAATATAAGCGTTGATGTTTCTATTTAAATTATTTCCCTCGTGTCTTCAATTTATGGAATGTATTTAGAAGTAACAGAGGTGTGTAGGTAGCTGTAATCGTACCGCTTTAAAAATGTATAAGGAGCAATTCAAGTGAAACCTTAGGGATCAATGATAAATAATCTCGTGGGAAATCTTTCTTTTACTAGTTCCCATTCCTCCGATGCTTTTAGTGGAAGGGTAAATTTTTCAAAACATACTTATTACGTGTCTTGTTTTCCAAATAATTCAAAGCAATCGTACTTTCTTACCCTGATATTAGTGATCTTGATTGATATTACATTCGAACTTCTTAGAATCTTAATAAGTTTATCGCAAATCTTTGTGCTGATTATGAGATTGAGAAAACAGCCATATCACCTGATCCTGATATTCTTACTATTAGACTATTATTATTTTATGGCAACAAAGAATTGCTTCAATCATCAATCCCATAATGTCTGAATAAACTATGTGTCTCTACGGGCTAAGGAGAGGGTTTAACTAGACACTGATTTTTAGTTTGTTCCTCTGAGAGGATCACTTATAGTGAATACGGGTATGTCAATCCCAAGACACCTTAGCTGGTTTTACACCTTCGTCCATCTAGTCTTGTGTTAGATTCCTCTGTTTTATCTTTCTTTTCAGTTCTCCTTGTCTTACTATTTTTCTCTTCCGATTTTGGCGTTATTAAAGAATTCAGGGTTAGGATTCTTTATTAAATGTTTGTTGTTAACACGATGATGATCAAAATAGTTTTATTCCTTAAACTACATACTCGCGCACGCACGCACACACTCGCAACACACAATTCTAGTTTTAAATAGCAATGTTCAAATACTATTAGTCCTTATTCTGTTCTAATTCTAGATTTGCCTACATTTCATTTGATAAAGTCAAGACTGTGTTTGACATAAGGTCGAATATCGATCCCACAACCAATAGACATCTATCCCAATGATGACAAGAATTATTGTCAAATGTTATTGTGTATTGAAGCAAAACGGATCTGGATTGTGTTAAATATAAACAGTAGAACTGTGTAATGCGTAAAGCATTGTAAATTCACGTTGTCTACGGCTCCAAAATTTACATTCATTTAAGTTGAAATAGTTTATTTAGAACCCGAAATGCTCACAGTAAAAAAATGATTCTAATGATTTTGATACATGAAGATTAACACAGGTTATTATTTTTTTGGTCTACTTATCTAGAGAAAACTGAAAAAAGTCAGACAAACTGAGGAATTGAATGAAAGAATTATAAAAAAAAAATTATATATATATTATATGCAAGTAATAGTTTTAAACATAAAGAATGGATTTCAATAACTTTTTTTTATACGCTTTTTAATGGGTTCGATAAAAACTTCGAGCTTTTTATGGTCAAAAAAATTAATTAAAATATCTAATAAATATAATTTTGATTTGGGGGTTGTTTTCTTTTAAAAAATATAAAGTTTTTACATTAAGCCCAAACTGTGAAATTAAAAGAAGTACCTAAATGGACATCTTCGCCTACAACTATAACAGTCAAATCACTATAAATGTTTGCCTCATTTATTGCAGTCCTAACAATAAATATATCTGTGTTTTCTTCAGAAATTTTACGTCTAAATCCTGATTCTATTAGATTCTAAACCAACATGTTACTTAATTGAATTTTATTATTGAATTATTTTCGTTTATCTCGTCTAGTACTCTATTATTTTCGACGCAAACCTTCAACAGATTTAGTTGAAGTTGTTACATCATTGGGATATTCATTAAAATTAAACAACTATTTGGTTAGGTTAGGTTGGTTGCTTTTTCGGAGCCTTTGTACTCAACATTTTGAAATCTGAGATAACGAGTGTTTAGAACTACTCTTTTACATTCTGAATGATGATAAAATCATCCGCTGAGGTAACATGGTCCTTTAATATAAGGGTTTCCGTTTAATTGTTATTTTCAAAAAAACTATCGAAGCTATAGTGTCCACGTTTAGAACATAGATTGGCTATGAAAAGATCTAAACTATGTTTTCAGTTGATAAGTAGGTTTAACTAATATTATAAACATAAAATGAAAAAAAAAATCGTCTTTTGTTTTAAATTATCTAATCAACAAATTAGCCGATTTGAACTTAGTGTTACCAGGCGACTTAATTTAAAGAAAGGTGGAACCAAATGGTAACAATGTTTAAAAATGAAAAAGACAAAGACAATTTTGTAATTAACAAGGCTCAAATTTATTAAATAAAAAAAGAAATTTCGATGGATCAGATTTTACCATTTACAAACAAAAAAAATATCATCTTAAGTTAAATTGATATAAGCAAAGCTTAATAATTAAAAGACTACAATTGTATCTTCAAAAAAAATTATACGCCCTTAAGGTAAAAGATAGAATAAAAAAAAAAAAATTATTGATGATTAAACTCTGATACTTATCCCCCCCCTTTTTGTTTATATAAACTGTTACAAAATTTAACAATAAAAAAGATTCTATAATGAAGATTAATATTTTAAGTTCAAAAGTTATATTAATTCTAACAAGTTCATTATTAAATTACTTATTAAATATCATGATTTTGTTTGTTGAATTTCTTACGTACTAAGTTGGCCAACATAAATATTAAAAAAAAAAAAAATTAGTTTATAACATAAGAAAATTTTAAAAAGAAAATAGTGAAAATTTTGAATACTGAAATTTTTTTGATTGATTGACGTCAATTTTTATTAATTTAGAAATAACCTCTTTGGGGCTGTCAGGACCGAAAAGTTTGCATGCAGCACCACCCAATTATATTTTAAATTATAAATAGTTACACATAATTACATATAGGCTATAAAGGACATATTTTGCTAAACAGAGTTCAGTTGATGAACATATAAATATATATATATAAACAGTTTCACAAAGTCAGTGTTCAGAAGAAAATCATTTTTGTGCACTTGTAATGTTAAGAGTTCTTTGATTGAACATGTCTTAGAGAACAGGTAGAAACCTTGACGAAGCTACTGTTTTGCTGTAGAGTATGCAAAATCAAACAGGCTCTCACTCTCGGACCAGCTTTTTGCAGGATCCTCTTGAAAGAGTTCGAGAAACATGTGCCGTTACTTATAAAAAAAAATCACCAAGCTTTATCTTTACGCCACAAAAAACACATCACTGACATCTTTCCTTATGTCTTAAAAAAAAACTTATTACTTCGGAAGCAAATGTTAATATAATTAGAATTAGCACTGAAAGAATTGTCCAGAGTGGGTTTTTGTTAAATTTTGAGTCTACATTTTATAATGACTAAGACAGGAGTGAAACGGTTTTCAAGCGGAACTTGATTCTGCACTCGTTAGAGCGAGAGGGAAGAGTGGTCAGGTGATTATTTCGGCCGTGGGTCACTGTGCTGCGCCACTAATCAAGGAAGGGAGTCGAATAGGCAAGGGGTTGACAGTCGATAATTTGAGTACAGATTTATTTCGCGTAGACGAGAAGTGAGTTGATGTTTTTGAATGCTACAGCTCTCCCCCCCCCGAAAGACGGAGTTAGGGTGGAAAGAGAAAGGGGGCCAGAAGGGCCTCCCGCAAAATTTTGAAAAAGGGGAGAGAGAGTGTGCGTGAAGAGGTGAATAAAAAAAAATTTCTCTCAGACAGGTGTTTTAGACCTCGGAAAAGAACTTAAGACTAACATGCATACCGAGTGCCACACTATTATACGCCACTAATTATATGTAGTTCGACAGAACCGGTCAGTATACCTCCACCAAGATAAGCAACAAAGAACAAATACACCAAACTTAACTATCTAATAAGGAAATGGACTCACTATGTCCTAGTCCGAAGACGTTATTGTGACGAAGAAACAGAAGAGTTCATGACGCTCTCTATATTCTCGTCGCATCGATTACACCCGCGGAGTGCTCGATGTTATGATATGTCTGGATAGGGAAACATGTCAGGTACATGTAGCGGCCATTGCCGTCAAGTGGAACCTCATAGTTGATCGGACTATGGGTTGTATGCGTCAAGTCCGGGAAACAGTGAGATATATCACTGAACAAAGAAAAAAGTCAAGATCTCTTCGCCTGCCAACATCCATATAGATTACGGCACGGAGGGGCTCTAGGAAGAGCTCAACCCACCAATACCCAAACATACAGATGTGCATTTGGCTTAGAGCAAATACGGCTTGGTTCCGTATTTTGTTATGTTCTGCAGTGCACTGAAAGAAGACTACCAGCTAACGATTTGAGCGGGACAAGAAAGATCAGAAGAAACGTAAAGGAGGAGGTTATAGAAATTTTCTTAAATTTAATTTATATGATGTGGTTTGAGTTTCTCGACGTGTGCCTTTTTAATGAAACGGGGTGAGTTGGCGAATGAAAGCGCAACGGTAACCGGAGTGAGAAAATCAATGATCCGAAAAGGGCCTGACCATCGAGGCATTAATTTAGCGGCTCGCTTGTCTATGGCGGAGCTCAGAGGGTGTGTTTTACACCAGACAAGATCATTGATTTTATACAGATGAGGCTTCCTGAATTTATTATAGGTCTTTTCGACCTTTTGGTGCGCTTTCATGATATTGTCTTTGGCCTGGCGCCAAATTTGTGAGGGATTAGTATTAGGTTTTGGGAGGAGATCATGTATGTTCCAGCTGAGACTCAGTGGTGTATTGGGGAGAAAGTTAAAAAGAATACTAAAAGGTGTTGCTTTAAGAGTCTCATGATGAGCAAAATTGAAGGCCAGCTGAAGCCAGCAAAGGGAGTCGTCCCAAGAGGATTGATTTTTTGAGTGAAAGGCGATGAGGGCTGCCTTAAGGTTTCTGTTGAGTCTTTCCGCATTATTAGGTTGGGGGTGATACGGGGATAAAGTAGCGTGTTTAATACCGCGAGAAAAACAAAAGTTGCGGAAGACATGTGATACAAAGCATTGTGCATTGTCAGAGATTATTATCTTAGGAAATCCGAAATTTTGAAAAATATTTTGGCTTAAGGCCTTAATTGTACTGTGGGAAGTTGCATCTCTGACAGGAATGAGCCAGGTGAATTTTGAGAACTGGTCAACTGCGACCAGTATCATGTTATAGCCCTGTTTTGTCCTGGGAAGCTGTCCGACATAGTCGATATGTAATTTTTCCATGGGACGATTGGGGACCGTGGAGGCAAGATATCCTAATCTAGTGTTATGCGCGGGTTTGCTTACAGCACAAACCGAACAAGCTCGCACCTTAGAGGTGACATCCTGTTTTAGAGTTGGCCAATAAAAATTCTCCTTTACCTTAAACAAAGTTTTAAGTATTCCAAGATGACCACCGACAACGGAGTCGTGATGGTAATTAATTACCAGATCGACTAAGGACTGAGGTAAATAAATTCTGGTGGGCTTTTCTAAATGATTTTTCAGGCAAAGTACACCTTTACTTAAACGGTACTTCTCCGAAGAGATGTTCTGTTCAAGGTCGGCGATGATGTTTTTCAAAATAGGGTCGGCCTTCTGATGAGTCTGGATGTCATGAAAAGCTAGAGGAAAGTTCGTGAGGAGACTGGTACATGAAAAGGTGCATTCTCTTCGTTGAAACTTTCTGGTTCAAACATACGTGAGAAGGAGTCTGCTATGATGTTTTGAGTTCCTCTTATGTGCGCTACCTTAAATTTCAATGAAGTCAACTTGGCAATCCATCGGCCTAATTTACCAAGCTGACGAGGACGTGCTAAAAGCCAAGAAAGGGCTTGGTTGTCGGTTTCTAATAGGAATTCCCGATGTTCTAGATACTGCCTAAACTTCTCTACTCCAAAGACTACCGCTAGGCATTCGGCTTCATATGCAGATGAGGCTTTTCTTTCTGCAGGAGTTAAGGTACGTGAAGCGTACGCTATGGGCTGTCGTGAACCGTCAATTTCTTGGAGTAGAACTGCTCCAAGGGCCACCGAGCTCGCATCCGTTTGCAGGAGGAATGGTTTGGCGAAATCGGCCATCCGGAGAACCGGTGGCTGTGTTATTGCCTCCCGAAGATGTTTAAAAGCTTTCTCTTGTTCAGCTTGCCAAGAGAATTTCTGGCCCTTCCTTCGAAGCAGATTTAAAGGCGCAGCGTGCTCCGCGAAATTAGGAATGAATTTAGAAAAGAAATTGACCATTCCAATAAATCTGGAAACGGCCTTAGGGTTCTTGGGTTGCGGAAAATTTCTAATTGCCTTAGTTCTAGATGGGTCGATCTGCACGCCACGAGAAGAAACTAGGTGTCCTAAAAAGCTTATCTCATTCACAGCGAAACGGACCTTATCTGGGTTGACAGTCAAGCCAGCCCGCCGCAAACGAGTAAGAACTTCCCGAAGATGTTTTTGATGCTCTTCCCAAGTTTTGGAGTAGATAACTAGGTCATCCAGATAATTAAAAATGAATTTAAATTTGATGTCATGGAAAACTTGATCAAGAAGTCTAGTAAGCACTTGGGCACCAGTACAGAGTCCGAAAGGGATTCGAGTAAATTGGTAGAGCATCCAGGGAGTACAAAAACTGGTAATTTGTTTGGACTTTTGAGACAAAGGGATTTGATGGTAAGCTGAATTTAAATCGAATACTGTGAAATATTTGGCACCGACAAACCAGTTAAAACTTTGGTGCAAATTAGGTAGCGGCACCGCTTCGACGACGATGTTTTGATTGAGTCTCCGATAATCAATCACCATCCTTGTTTTCTTTTCGGGATGTTGAACCAGAAAAACAGGGGATGCATATGCCGAACGGCTGGGTTCTACTACTCCTGAATCTAACAATTCGTTAATATGTTCACGGAGGTATTCCATTTTTGGGGGTGCCAATTGGTATGGAGAACACTTGACTGGAGTGTTATCCTTAAGTTGAATATCGTATTCAACTAGATGTGTTAGTCCTAACCTTTTAGTGAGTACCTGAGGAAAATCATTAATTATTTTTAAAACGGAGTTTTTATCATCCTTTTGAAGATGACCTAAAGGATCAGGAGGAGTAGCTTCAGATGTTGAAGACACTATGTGTTTATAAGATGAGTTACTGAAATTACACAAAGGAAAAACAATAGACCTGGCAAATTTAAAATAGAAATTTTTTGCAGAAAGATCAAGTACCAGTCCCGTTTTCGAGATGAAATCTGACCCGAGGATCAGAGGACACGACAACTTATGCGCCACCAGAAAATCTACATTCCAACTACAGTGTTCCATTTTAAGATGTAGGAGACAAGAGTAGGAAATGGGCAACCTTTTTCCAGAAGCCGTGACACAATCAGCCTTCACCCTGGTTATGGATTTAAAAGCTTTGGTGTTTTTTAGTTTCTTGAAAAGTGCTTTAGATATGACACATCTTACTGAACCGGAGTCCAGCAGAGCATTGACTTTAATTTGCCCAAAAGCCACTTCTACCAAAGGCAAAAACTGATCGTTCAGACTCCTAGATTTAAGAGAAATATTTTTTTTTGAAGTTTGCAGTTGGAAAGATTGGAAGTGGAATAGGGCTGCCTGCGCCTATTCCGTAAAGAGAAGAATTTACAACCCCAGATATAATGACCGGGCATGCCACAATGATAACAAATTGGTGTTAAAGAATTTTGAAATTTATTGTGGAAATTTGTTCTAATTTGATTGGAAGTTAAGTTAAAATTGTGAAAAATTGGTCTATTAGTGAAAAGTGGGTTAAAGTTATGTTTAAATCCGATGTGGTTGGTTTTAAAATGGGAGGCTGGCCTGGAGCTACCAACTGGACTCCAAACCTGCCTCCGTTTTTTTGAAGGGTATTGCCTTGTTGGAGGCCGGTTTCGACACTCTGGACTTCTATGTCCCGGCTGCCCGCAACTCTAACAGACTACTGGTGGTCTTGTAGGTCTAAAATCTGGACTTCTAACCTCGGGTCTCGTTAATGGAGCCCTTTGCCTGTCAGTGTACATGACGTTGTTAACGTGAGCGCAGAGTCGATCTAAATCTGCAAAATTTTTGGGCTTAGTCGCAAAAACTAAACAGTTGCGGACTTCCGGAGACAGTCCCTCCAGAATGACGTCCGTGACCTCCAATTCGGACTTATCTAAATTTAATGTTTCTGCAGCTTCTTTAATTTCATTTACAAAAATGTGCGCCGCTTCGTTAGTCTTCTGGGGCCTATAAAATAACTCCTGCACTAAAGAAGCTAGTCTCTTTGAAGGTATAAAGAGACTTAAGGCCTCTTTATGGAAGGTATGGTATGTCTGATGTCTAATCAGACATGAATTTAACGGTCCCTGAGCATAAGGCATCAGGACATTATTGATATTTACAGCTACATCAGGGTAAGTTTTCACTATTTTTAAAGCGATTTAAAAAAAAATCAACAATTTATTGAGGTCGAAACCATCTGTCTGAGGTATAGTTTTGATAATTTGTTCGACAGGATGGCTTAACTTGCCATATAAAGAAACATAGGAACAGCTTTTCGAGTCGGTTGCTGAGGATCGGCCTGCGGCGTGTCCGAAGTCAAATTTAGGCCGTTAGAGCGAGATGGTTCTGCCGAGTTTGCTTTAGTGGTTCCCCCAGAGGGCGTTAGCGGGATGCTCACGTTTAATTTTAATGAAGCTATCGTTTGCTCGAAAGCTTTAAATTTGTCTTTCAGGGTTCCGAAGTTGTTTTGTAATTCGGCAAGATCCCGTGGTACGTTGTTATCAGCAACTTTTAGTTGTTCGGTTTGCACCCGAGTTAGGAACTCTAGTCGCCTTCCGAAAGCATTCATCCGCGCGCGAACACGGATCATTTTGATGCCTCGTTCAGAATCTAAGTTCTCCAGGTCGTCTTGTAAGACGAACAAGGAGTTTCGCGCTAAGGATATCTGCTGCACAAGGATCTCTTCCGTGAAATTTCCCAATTCGGGCTCAACGCCATTTTGTAGAAGGGACCTAAGAGAGGTTCGCATTTTTGCTACGGTATCTTTCTCTCCACCTCTAGCCACGACTTCGAAAGCGAGCTCAGTGTTTTTTAGAGAGTCTACCAATCTCAGCAAGTCTACTGCCATTTTACCTATTGCTGATGAAAGTAAAGAAAATAGTAAAAAAATATTTTCTCTCAAGATGACTAATAAAATTTGAAGTGAAAGGACAAGAAATATGACTTGCGAATTGTGTATGTTGTGTAATTGTTGTATATATGTATGTGTGTAAGTATGAATCAACACAGACAAGCAAAAGGAAACTCGAGAAAAAAATTTTTTAATGAAATTTTGAATAGTTTTTTTTGTTTTTTTTTGGTTTTTATATATTTTTGGGTTTTCTTATTTAATTTATATTTTTTTTGAATTCCCGAATGAGCCCTGCCTGTCTGAATCAAATCAATGAAGGGGGTGAATTATATCTATATAAAAAAAATTTCATTCCTTTTCCCTTCTTTCCCTTAATGAGCGACAATTACAAAACACTTAACACGCATGTCGCAATAGTTCCAGAGTAAGTGAACAAAGTGAAGTGAGTTAACGAAAGGTGTTTCAGGCTTATTTAGTGAACAAGAGACGAGCTTACTAAAAGAAAATTTTTGAAGAGGGAAGGAAAACAGGAATGAAAAGATATAAAGAAGGTAACTCTGATGTCCCTCTGCGAGAATCTCCCTTGACTTCAAAGGACTTATTAATTATGATCTGGAGACCAACATTGATCAGGGTAAAGGAGAAGCCCTCAAAAGAAAAGTTTTCAAATGAAACAAATGAGAGCCCTGCAACTATGGGGATCAATGTAGCCTAAAGGAAGAGCAACTAGACTCAAGGCTATAACAGGAAAACTCGGAGAGTAAGGAAGGAAAGAAAGGGTTACTGATGCCAAAGGAAAAGCCCCAGAGAAGAAAAGAGCTCAGAGTCCCTCCCTACTTGAAAAAGGGGAAAAAGAGAAGGAAAAACTCGGAGGGGTGTTTGAGGGGAGTCTTCTGACTACAGAAGAAGATATGTATATAAATATATAATAAAAAAAAAAGGTGAAGAAGGCAAAAGAAGAGAGAGAAGAGAAAAAATTTTATCAAGATTGGTGTAGAAGTTCTTGTGTAATATGTGTGTATATGTAAAATAAAAAAATTGAGACTAATAAATTTATATAAAATTTAGAATAAAAAAAAAAAATTCATCAGCAACTGTTGTACAGTATTCGAGAAAGCTGTAAAGGCATGAAAATTGAGCCTTGTTTAGCACAAAGAAGAAGAATGTTAAGAATTTAAATTTATATGGTTCCAAAGCAAAATTTTGAAAATTAACCACGCTCTGCTACCAGAAACATGTTACCAGGCGACTTAATTTAAAGAAAGGTGGAACCAAATGGTAAAGAAATTTCGACGGATCAGATTTTACCATTTACAAACAAAAAAAAAATCATCTTAAGTTAAATTGATATAAGCAAAGCTTAATAATTAAAAGATTACAATTGTATCTTCAAAAAAAATTATACGCCCTTAAGGTAAAAGATAGAATAAAAAATAAAAAAAATTATTGATGATTAAACTCTGATATTTATCCCCCCCTTTGTGTTTATATAAACTGTTACAAAATTTAACAATAAAAAAGATTCTATAATGAAGATTAATATTTTAAGTTCAAAAGTTATATTAATTCTAACAAGTTCATTATTAAATTACTTATTAAACATCATGATTTTGTTTGTTGAATTTCTTACGTACTAAGTTGGCCAACATAAATATTAAAAAAAAATAAAAATAGTTTATAACATAAGAAAATTTTAAAAAGAAAATAGTGAAAATTTTGAATACTGAAATTTTTTTGATTGATTGACGTCAATTTTTATTAATTTAGAAATAACCACTTTGAGGCTGTCATGACCGAAAAGTTTGCATGCAGCACCACCCAATTATATTTTAAATTATAAATAGTTACACATAATTACATATAGGCTATAAAGGACATATTTTGCTAAACAGAGTTCAGTTGATGAACATATAAATATATATATATAAACAGTTTCACAAAGTCAGTGTTCAGAAGAAAATCATTTTTGTGCACTTGTAATGTTAAGAGTTCTTTGATTGAACATGTCTTAGAGAACAGGTAGAAACCTTGACGAAGCTACTGTTTTGCTGTAGAGTATGCAAAATCAAACAGGCTCTCACTCTCGGACCAGCTTTTTGCTGGATCCTCTTGAAAGAGTTCGAGAAACATGTGCCGTTACTTATAAAAAAAAATCATCAAGCTTTATCTTTACGCCACAAAAAACACATCACTGACATCTTTCCTTATGTCTTAAAAAAAAACTTATTACTTCGGAAGCAAATGTTAATATAATTAGAATTAGCACTGAAAGAATTGTCCAGAGTGGGTTTTTGTTAAATTTTGAGTCTACATTTTATAATGACTAAGACAGGAGTGAAACGGTTTTCAAGCGGAACTTGATTCTGCACTCGTTAGAGCGAGAGGGAAGAGTGGTCAGGTGATTATTTCGGCCGTGGGTCACTGTGCTGCGCCACTAATCAAGGAAGGGAGTCGAATAGGCAAGGGGTTGACAGTCGATAATTTGAGTACAGATTTATTTCGCGTAGACGAGAAGTGAGTTGATGTTTTTGAATGCTACATTAGTATAGCTCATTTTATAAGTTTTTTTAATTCGCATAACATTGCTCATAGTAGCAAATACGAATTTCGGTAGATTACATGTAAAATTCAAAAAACTAAGATTTCAACAATGTTTTGTGTTTTTGTTGTAAAAAAAATGCATCGATAACTTTGTACAATATTATGCCAATTAGTTGTATTTTATCCCTAGAACAACAGATTGGTTCTGGTTTTGTTCTACTAATAATTTTGTCACCAAGAGACCATTTTTTTCTGTAATGAGAAAAGCATTTCACATTGTTTATAATATCTACCTTTCCCGATTGTATTTTCCTTTGAATTGAATGACTAGAACTGTTTTTAAGATAGGATATTACTGTCAATCGTATATTTAATATGTTCACAAATTAGATGTTAGGATTCCCCTACTTATAAAGATAGAGATTGAAGATCTAATGCAAACGTTTAAATATGAATTAAAAATCATGAAAATAATTCCAATTACAGTTTTTAGTGAGTATGAGAAAATATATTTAACAAAAAACATTTTAAAATTGCTGCCGTTTAAATTTATGAATGTTAAAAATTTAAACCGTTACTTTTACTAGACACAACATTGTTTTAGACTTCAACAGTACAAAGTTAATTAGCTATGTTTTCCCTTTAGGAGAAATAGTTATTTTCTTTTCACTTAACTATTCGAGAGATCCATTGGACTTAATGGACTTTGGACATTAAGGGAGTAATGACCAATGGGTTATTTTCCCTCAAAGTGTATATATTATTAAATGTAAATTATTAGATGGGTTTGTACTAAGTTGTAATAATAATAATAATAAAAAAATTTTAAAAAAATAAATATATACTTCCGCTATAAAAAAATATTAAAACGGTTTTAACAAATTCTTATACTTAGCATCATAATCACATGAATAATATGAAAACTATAAGGTAGTTTTAAATTAAAGTTACTGGTATTTAGTAGGTATTATCAGTGATATGTCTGTCTTTAAATGCTTAATGTCCTATAGAAATTTGCATTCGGCCTTTTATGATAAGCTATAAATGTTTCCTTTGCACATTTATAACGAATGTAAATTCGTTGAACATTCACAGAAAAATGTTATTTCATTGTTACAGTTTTGTACATGTATAGCTTTATTAATCTCTAATAAGTAGGTCGTGAGATATAGGAATTGGGGAAAAATTAGAGTAACCCGGAGCTGCGAATATGAAATGTGCACTGTTTCTGAGCAGCAGAATAAAAGTTTCCATCCGTAAAGTTACTTTGTAACGAGTTCCACCATTTACATAAAATTTAGTAGACGGGAAAATGCACCACCTTGCAATATCTCGTGTTAGGTAAGATTATTAAAAGACAGTTTAATGGTGGCCATATTTAGCATATTTTTCATTCTAGATGTAGAAATTTTATCCGAGCTTCACTAAATTGGTAAACGTGTTGAGTTAGGAGCGTGCAGTTAAAAAAAAAAATCCGAAATTTTATTTTTAAACCCTTTAAAAAAATAAGAAATGTAATATTTCTTGACGATTTTACTTTACTGTCTAAAAATGCGGTTAAAACACGTGCCTCTATAGTAAAATTGTGCCTTTTAACTGAATTTTAAAATGAATTATATATTTTTACTTGTCTCATGTATAGTGTAGTAGAATAATCCTCCTCTGAAAGTAATTGCTGTAAGCGAGGAGGTGAAGGATAGATAAACTTCAAGAATCTAAAAGGTTAAGAGGTACAAGAGGCCAGAGGAAGAAAGGTTACTGGCGCGGAAAGAAAAATGAAGTTGTAAACGTAGTCCATAAAACTCTGCATACTATTACGTTATAGCCAAGTGGATATTTCCTCTACCACTATAAAAATGATACTGTAGCTATTATTTGATAATTTTTGTTTTCATTAGGAAAACAAACAAATTTTGTTTTTGTTTACTTTCAAGTAATGACTGAAATCCCTAAACTAACAATAGAAAGATGTAATTATTAATAAATAATAATGTTACATTAATAAATGAAACTAATTGTGTTTCCTTAGAAACCTTATTATGCTGTGTAATTATATCTCTTCATTTTAGTAATTTACATCACATGGACAAAATTGACGCTGGACAAATAATAAATTGCCTGTTTCATATATTGTAGAATTTTGAGTTTTTAAAAACACTTAATGTCTGGTTATCCACTTGAGCTTTCGACACTTCAGGAGCAATCATCATTCCGAATAAAAACTGTGTATTGTAGATTGACGAGACTTTAAAACGATACCCCTCCCCCAAATATCACAGCTCCAATTTGTTTACTTGATGAATAATCTTCTCTACGCAGTTGCAAGAACATTGTATAGTTCTTTAAATATGATTTATTTTACCATCGTACTACAAATTATTACGGAATTGTTAAATATCACAATGCCTTTTGTTATTCAACAGGTTCAATTATTCGTTGAACAGATTCACCACACATTTTTATATAACGACCGTAAAGAATTTAGAATCTAGTTTAATGAGCTGTGTACAGTGAGATTTATCCACTGAACAATAAATATAAGACTGTGAAAATACCCATTTACCTAAAAGTAACATTTTGTTGAGTTTGATACAGCCTTCTATGGACTACGTTATACAACCTCATTTTATTTTTGTGTCAGTAAGCTTTCATTCTATGGTTTCTTCTAGCTCTTCTTTATTCACGGGAAAATAACCTTTATAGTGTTTATTTATCGTCAGATCCTGTACCTCCTCGACCTTTCTTCTGAACCAATCTCTGTCGTCAATCTATTTAATCTATTCAAGGTTCTAACGTTCTTTATCATGGTATAATTCCTTATTCATGGAAGATGTCTAATTTGCCTTCTTGATAATAAAGGATTTCTTCACCGCTGTCCATCCTGTAAGTGTCCATACAATGTTAGTCTTCTTTTTGACATAGTTGTTATCTTCTCAACGATCTCAGATGATACGCGAGTTCACCTACAACTAACTGTCTTCTTCTGTCGTAACATTATTCTTAAGAACTTTCGCTCTTTATCTCAATGTCTACAATGTTTTTTCTTGCTATCGTTTCTGCTTCATAAAGACACTTGGTTTTACTATCGTGTCTGTATTTCACTTGACAAGAAAGTGGTTTATAACATGTGATTTAAAACGTAACATAAAAATTGGAAAACAAATCTTTTTAAATATTTGGAATTTCTATTTGATTTTAGTCAAATCTGGCACTTAAACTAAGGTTTTCCATAATAGTTGATTGTAATAGAAAAGAAATTGTCATAAATTATCCAAGTGGCGACTAATGAGATGAATTTTAGTAGTTTATTGTTGTCTGTCCTTATCTTCTTGTCATCATTAGATGGAAAATTTAAAGCTGCCAAATGTGACGTTTTAAAACCAACGGAAGAAAAAATATAATCTGAAAACTATTTTTAAAAATTTGAAATTTAGCTACATCTAGAAATTATCGACCTATTTACTGATTAACGAACTTGTTTAACTTTCTAATTAAAAATTACTACTTATAAAATTAAGGAATCGAGAGTACTCTTGTGGGCAGTAAGGCTCGACAGCGATGAGTTAAAACTGGATTTGCTCTTCCGATATCAAATATTGTGAAAAAATCACTAAGAAAATATGCAAATATAAATGTAGAGATGTCATCTGAGAATAATCTTTGTAAAATTTAACCAAATCCAAAAGATAAAATTCAAGAACAAGATAAACAAGGCATTTATTGTATAAATTGTGAAATATGAAGGAATAACTATATAGGTAGGCCAACAAAAAGAAATGTCAGGATAAGAGCAATGGAACACTTTACCCATTTCAAATATAATAGGCGTGATAAATAAGCTATAGCGAAAATTGTTTAGAGGAAACACATTATTTCAAAATATAAAATTCTGTCTTTTTGAAGAATGTTACTAAATAAACAAAATAGGTGGGTGGAAAAAATTAAATCATCAAGTATAGTAATATAACTGTAAATAAAGGATTAGGACCGATCCAAAGTTCTATATTATGTAAAAAATAAAATGTATTGTTAGATATAAAATTAGTTCCGAATATTCTATTAGTTAAAACTGAACTCTTAAGTTATTAAGAATGATGGGAGGCACTTGTTAACACCTTAATAGTAGAAAGTAGTTTTAGGCCACACCCCCTTAGTTATGTATAAATACGGGGGTTGGAGCAGTAATAAGTTATAGTTTAGTTTTTAACTCATGTATCACAGAGGATGACGATTTTGTCGTTGAAACGTGTTTGATTAAGTAAACGTAATTTTTGTGAGATCTTGTGATCGAGTTTTATTCTATCTAATATCATCTCACAAGTCAAGCTCAATATTTATTTATATTTTAAGAGACTTGTTTATTCAGAATATTTGATTTTGACATTGTTTTTCGGGAATCTTTATATTTTCTTTGATATATTCCATCTCTATCTCTTGGGAATATCCACCTGTTGCTCCATTCCCATGTATAATACAAAGGATCTTTATGATGGGGAATAATCTCCCCTAATGTTTTCTGAAGTAAAAGGATTCCTCATACACACAGGCTTATTTCTGTCATTGTTTGTTTATGAAATACATATCTTATTTAAATGCTAAACTTCTTTAGTTTATTAGATATATAAAATAAAACATAATTATATTATTATGGATAAACTATTTCACTCTTGTTTATTCAATAAATTAAAACACGACATCTCTACGTAAATGCAATTTTCTATGAAGACTAAACTTATCACACACTGTCATCTAGAAAATCAAGAATAATATTTGTCACCCCCCCCCATATACTTACACGTTAAAATGAATTCTTGAAGTTTGTTTATTTAAATAGAAGCGTCCTCAGGTTGTAACGTAAACTTGATGTAAGTGCAAATACTACATGATTAAAATTAAGTTTGTTAAGGTTCACTTGTTGAGGTTCACTTTTGTTTCTTTACCTATTATACTGTTTGTGAATTTTGAACTGTTATTTCCTTTTACTTGGAATTTTATCAGTTGGTTTAGGTTATTTAATAATTTTGTTTCATAAAATTTTAACGGAATCTGATTGACAGATTTTGAGATATTAGATCCTGTATAACAGATACATGGCCGATTATGTGTTCTCTTCCCTCGATAACTTACTTCCCTGGTGTTTTTGGGAAGATGGCCGACATATGACGAGGATAGATAAACAAAAGACTAAATAATTTTTAAAAAACACTTTTTTGGACTAATTATTTTGGTCGTCAAAACTTGACTCTTAACTTTCTATAGCCTATGAAGAAGTGAAAATCGTTCTTGATTGAAATTGTTCATTTATCGACTTGTGTATCTTCTGGAACACATAGTGAAAACATTAATTAATATAATTTAGTTTCATATTTCATATAAGTAGTGTAAATTTTAGCAGTGGGGTCATTGTAAATTGCGAAATAACAATTTCAAATGAGTTGTAGTTAATTATAAGTTTTGTTGGAAATCGCAGGGATTAAGTATTTTATTCAAAATAACTAATTTCTTACTCTCATCATAGAACTTAATTATACACTGTTGTGGTGGAGAAAAAACGTACGTTTAATCCAATACAAAATGTTTATATTTATAGACATTGAAAACGAACCTGGGAGTTAATTAATTTATCGTCTACTGCTATTTCATTTTCAATAATGTTGGTAATTTATCACTAAATAATATTTCACTTTTATTTTCCATCTTGTATTGCCTAATTATTAAATGTGAAGTTTTCCTTTAAGCTATTAATAATATTAGTTTCAAACACAAACAACAAAAACAGAAACTCTGTCTGAGTGAAGCTGACTAAGCAGAATTCGTTGGTAATGATGTTTGGAAAGACAAACTTCACGTATCCAGTATTATCAATGCTCATTAATGTTCATTTTATTTAGTTACTAAAATTTTTGAAAAATTTATTTTGTTTACATTATAGTTTGAGATCGTTGTTTCATAAATTATAATCGTAAACATTTAATGACTATCTAAACATAAGATTGTGTAAATAAAAGATTCAGGTGATTGTGGTTAGGTACAATTATTATAATGGATTTTCACAAACTGAATAGAATTAAATCTTTTATTGATTGGAATATTTCATTTTGAGTTGTTATTAACTCCATCGTTTTTGATAAATTTCGTAAATCAGAGTATTAAATTGAATCTGAAGATATCGTTTTAAATCAACACAAGAATTAAACAATCCAAACAGTATAAAATCTCATATAATTGAGAAAATCGTAATTGGATGTTTAATTAATATTTGAAGTTTACAAGTTTATCTAATGCATATTCACTTAATTGTTTTTGTTTTTTTTGCAAAATTTTTACACTCTTAAATATTTGAAATGAAATTTAAAACTCTTGGGAATTGTCAAGGGTACACAGAAGAGACACCAACGCTAACAGCGGGAGATGTGGGTTGCCAATCGATATCAGGCTCAATATATCTGTCTGTTATTTCATATCTGGCTTTGAAAGTGTCAATCATTTAAAAACAAAGTTATGATTATATAAATAATAATCTGAAATATTTATATGAGTTGAAAACAGGTGTTTTAAATGATCCATGAGGTAGGTCTCATCTTGAGAAAATGTATTTTATGTATTTAAGAAATTATCTGGCAATTATTTGAGCAAAACACACATATAGACTACGAAAGAAATCTCCCTAAAGAATTGTTTTTAGATTGCGTTTCAAATATTTAAGAGTGTAAACATTTTCCAGAGAGCAAAAAGTTAAGGTGTTCAAGTGAACATGCATTAGATAAACTTTGTAAACTTTAAATATGATTATTCTATTTCGATTTTTCTATTATTTGAGTTTATCCTACGGTTTGGATTGTTTAATCCTTGTGTTGATTTTAAACGATGTTTTCAGATACAATTTAATTAACATATAAACTCTGATGTTCAAGTTATTAAGTTTTACAAAAAAGAAGTTTTTTTTAGAAGAATCCAAATTTTTCTTTTTATTATAATTCTCAGTTGTGTCCACATCTTGGATAAAAATCAATTATCAGATATTGCTACTTGTATTGTTTCGTTGTACTATATGAATATCTATGTTTTATTTTCATATATTTTTTGCTAAATTTGCAATTTATTTTTATTAAATAATTTAAAAAAACTGATATTCAATGAACATTAGTTTAAAAACAAATTATAAGGTTCACATTTCACGCTTTTAACAAAAGTTTAAAATAACAATAATAAAGTTTTAAAGTAAGCAAGTGATAAGTTCCAACGTCACAATTTTTAATTTTCACGTTAAACAATTTTAAAAACGGAAATCTTTAAGTTTCATATTTTGAATGTTTTAATTTGGTTAAATTTTTCCATATTTTTTAACGGGAACATGAAGTTGAAATAAGTTTAACCTAAGTCAACGATACATCTCAATTTTTGGCTCAATTCTTCTTTGCTAATTTTGATGATTCAATGTTTCCTTAAACTTTCCAGATTTTTGAATACGAATTAGATTTTTTTTTTTTTATGTTAGCAAAAAATACTGATGAATATTTTATTTTTAAATATGTTTGCGATTTTTATCAATAATAATTACTTTTTGTTTATTGTTTATACATTTTTATTTCTTCAGGCAAATAGCCTATCAGTTTTTGACTTCCACATGTAGCCTATTTTACAAGAGGAAACCATGTCGACACTGATCAAATATTATTTGAAGATTTTATTAAATTTAAAGTTTAATATTGTCAAATTTCAAAGCAACTTTTATTGTATAAGTTTTAATATTAATGTAACGGACAGTTATCATAAAAGTCTTTAAGTTTTCAAAAATTGAATACATAGGAATATTTGCCCGGATTTGATAAAAATAAATGTTATCCTTACATCTGATTTTTAACACTAACGATTATTATGTGAGACTGTGTTATAAATACTCATGACAAAACTTAGGTATTTGCGCAAAAGAACGAAAATCTAAAAACGATATTATATGCTTTGTTCTAAACTAATTTATGAAATACAACTGTTTTTAACAATGTAAAAATTTGTCTAAAGGATAATTCTTCCTTATCTTTTTAAAATTACGTCCCAGATTGTATTTTCTTCCTGTCAGACAACAAGACATTACATAAAGGATTTATCCCTTAACATGGATTTAAATATGGTTTTACCTTTGACAAACTTGACGACCTCCTTCCTGCCTTTTTGGAAAGATTTATCTTTATTTTGCTTTTAAAGATTCTTGCTGTCAGAAACGGCAATAGTAACTTATATATCAGTTTATAAATTTCTTTTTGTATGGCATTTACTTTTTACCGAATAAAATAATTTTAATATTTCCCTAATTATTCACAAACTGTAACTATATTTTCCTTAATATTGCTTATAATATTATCTTGTAAGAACATTTATTTTATTTAAAATAAATTTTAGCCGAAGGGTTTAGACCCGACTTTCAGAAATGTTATCTAATGGATCTTTGTTTCTAAATTTATAAAAAATAAATATTAATCAGGTATTTTTACTGAACATTATCTTTTATTTGGGAAATTTCAATCAAATTTAAGCAACCAAATTGAGTGCTAGTGTGCGCTCGCACAAGTATGTGTGTTTGTGAAACCCATAAAATTGTTTCTTGAAAATAAGACATCAAATTAAGTGTGCCTTTACAATGCATGGTATTTCATACATATTTAAAGGAGATACTACAAATGAGGCAACACAGAAATTTATATCATTAGACAAATTGTCAAAGTATTTGCGAAAAAGATTGTTGAGATATGTAAGACAACTTGATAGGAAATTGTTGAATTGTTTTGAGAGATTATTTTTTCGTATTGATGATGTAACTTGCTGCGACTAGATGTTGCTTTCTCTGACAATTAGTATGAAATAAATTTTAATTAAATACAACATAACTAAGGTTACTGTAGAATTGTTTATTATTGTTGCATTCTATTTATTTCTATACATGTCATTTAATCGTCACCTACATCTAAGTTATAATGAAATTTGTAAAAAAAAACTCTATAAGATATAGGACTAATGGAGATATTTATCACCCCCCCATTGCACCTTTAGGGACAACTAAACAATTTTAAAAGATAATCCTTATAAAGTGACAATTTTAATGGGAATAACGAATAAAGAAAGATGGTGTAAACCAGATACAACTATTTTGGCCATGTCTAAAACGACAACAGGTTTTAAAACAGCTTACATTGGGATGGAGAGTGCCTTCATTTTCGGCAGCACTACTTATATCTTCTCTAATATTTTCTCTTTCTATCCAACGAGAATTATCACCTGTTTCTCCATCCGAATTGATAACACAAAGGATCTTTATGATGGGAAGTAAGCCCCCTTAATGTTTTCCGAATATGAAGTAAAAGAATTCCTCATACAAGCCGGCTTATTTCTGTTCTTATTTGTTTATTAAATACATACATAATTTATATCCTAAAACGTTTGATTACAAATATGTATTTAATATTACAAAAAATTTAATTTATTGTTCTTTGTGCATTAATTTTTCTAAATATCACAAATTTCTAATCCTCCTCACACGATGAAGTTAATAAAAATACAAATTCTTTATATAACACATATTTATACTACTAAACAAGATAACTTATTTTTTCACATTAGCCCGTCCCGAATTATGGTTTTATGGGCCACTTAAGAATTTTAAAAGGTAACTCTTATAAAATGATTATTTTAATGAGAATAACGAGAACAAAAAGATGAGGTAAACCACAGTCACTACAATGTCTCTGGCAACCGATTTAATTTTAAAAGCGTCTGTACTGTGATGGAGATAATGACACTGCCTGAAAAAAATTATCTTAACTAGTATTGATGTATTCAACTATGCCGATATAACATAAAAAATAATTTACTTTTTTGTAAATGCTTTCTGAGTCGGTCTTATAATAAAAAATGAAAATTAATTTTGCTTATCATGAAGGTTCACATATAAAAATTTCGTATTCAACTTATTTCGTCCTTCATTGTACTATAAAAATAATAATATGATTATAATGAATAATTGAACACAAATTATATTGTAAAAAAAGAAAAAGAAGACGTCAGAGTTTGTGATATTTTTAATGGTTTCTATTTTATTAAGTGTTTGTTGCTTATTAGTATTGGGTTTATTTCCTGACAAGGAAATGCACCACTGGTACCTGAGGTTTAAGAAAACAATGTTTTATTAATGTAGAAGGGGTCGTCAATTATGTCTACCTGTAGAATCGTCTGTTGTGTCCCGATTGCGAACAATCCAGATTGCGAACAATCCAGATTGCGAACAAGGCAATAATCGTCCAGATTGCAAACACCTCAAAAATGTCATACGTCGCTCATCCACAGTCTGTCCAGACAGCGAACAAATATTTGGAAGGTCACGTGTAACCTAACCTAACCCAAGTCAGATCATTCTGTTAATATAAAAGCGGCTTTGCATTTATACAAGCGGAAAGACAACAATTGTGCCGTGTGACTGACTATTCAAGCGCCGGAGACTACCTTGCTTATCAGGAACATATCGGAATGTATTCGCAATCTGGACCCCTCCACAGGTACTACACCCCCACACCTAACAAAATAAGTAGACATTTTCGCAATCTGGACACACCGGTTCGTCCAGTTGCCTAAAAGCGAATTTACAGTTAAAATATTTTAAACCTCGGTCATGGGAACATGCAAAGATAACCTAACCTAAGAGTAACATCTAATTAAAGTTTATACCTTTTCTGTTACTTGCTATTTATTATACATATTACTGGGGGGGGGGGTGATTAATGGCTTGATAAAAGACATGAAGTAAGTCCTGATTAGGTTAGGTTAAGTTAGGTACAGTTTTCCATTGCACTTGTAACAATTATTAACCTCTTTATTATACTAACTTACATTGTAACACAACATATTTTAAACCGTTTCTGAAATGAAATTCTTAAAAGAAAATATCCTACGGATTTTCATTTTGATAGTTGAACTTAAAAATAAGAAATGACTTTTTTAACTGAACTAGGCCATCATTACAGGTAGTTTATATGGCCCACGTATCATAGAACTACAGGTGACCCTTTCCCAGGTACCAGTGGCAGATAGCCTCGTCCAGGGTCCATAACCCTTAGTATGTTCTATGTGTATGCAGCAAGTTTACTAGTAAACTCTCTTTTTTTCTTGTATATGTAATGTGTTTACGTACCGAATACATTTGATGATGCTGTTTGGAAATGAGAGACTGTAACGAAAAACATTTTCAACAACAATTGAGGCATTCAAAAAGATTCTAAAACTAAGATATACCCTTTAGTAACTTATAAAAACAATTCAGGTTTATACACTACCTTTCATAATCAATAAATATTTTATACTATAATTATATATTATGCAGCCATTTTGTTGTCTTTACTACTAAAACAAATAATAAAAAAAAAATAGTAAATTGAAACAGTTCGAAGTATTATTTGGTTTGGTTATAATACAAAACCTAGTTTCTATATTTGTAGGTTTTTATTATTATTTACTTTTTATTTAGAAAGTGCCTAATCGTAAGGAACTATCTATTTTTATAGGAAATTCACATTCTAAGTGTAGTTTTTCTATAAAACTAAAACAAAACATAACATATTCATGTATCCGAGTTACGATCATATTTTCAGACAATAGGTTTTATTGGATTCTATTACTAGTTCACATCAATATCTTAAAATTATAATAGGCTATTTAGTGCTATGTTCAAATTTCATATTCCAATTTTATTATATTGCCAAAGATCAACTTTTACATTATTCAATTTGAAATATCGTATCGAATAACTGAAGTAAATATAATTTCATTCAATCAAATCCCTCCCCTTTTAGGATTACTTATTCGCGAAACGTGAATTTAATACAAATAGAAACCCCAAAATATTTTTGAAGGAAAGGTAATGAAGTTCACTTTCCATCTGATTAAGGAAATGTCGAGGAAAAGATGTAGTGACATCCTTAAGGTGAATTTGTTTTGTTTGTTTTAATCATTTTTGGAGGAAGAAGTTATATTTATTATGGAGTGTTATTTGTTTGGAAATGAGTTTTGTATATGTTTGTTATTGTTGGCTGTATATAATTCGCTTGGCTTCAGTTTCATCTGCAGTATAATATAAGCTTTTAATAATATATCATAAAATATGTACAATTTAAATATAAAAAACATCGTCTATATTTGGAAATTATTGAAATTAGTATTATTTTTTGTTTTATCTTAAACGTTTGGGTTTTGAGAAATCATAAATATTACTTTTCTGTTGCCAAATACGTAAAGCGAAACTAGTATGTACAAAGTAGCTAAATTATAATTCTCAGAAATAGTAGTGTAAAATATACTCTGAAAAGAAAAATATAATCTTTAATATTTTTATACAGAATCACGAGTTGGTTCTATATTTTCTTTTACTTAGTGATGTTTGACTTTTTTGTATCTTATTTTTGAATCCATTATTCTAGGTTCTAGTCAAAGTACTTGGATTTACAAACAAATATTCGAAATAAAAATAACAAACACACATTTGAAAGCAACTATATTTTTTGTAAAGTGTAGCAAAACACTAAATCAATATTTTTACAATATTGTACAGTTTAATTTAAACCATCTAGATTTCCTTACGCCTAAGTTAAAATAGAATATAATAAATTAGAGTAGTTCTCAGTATCTGATTCTGTTAAAGTACGAAGCTTATTCTCAGCTTCATTAACTGTAATTTACATACAATTCGGCTCTTCAAATATTTTAATTTTCAAGAAATTTAAGATAATTATTTTCTACATGTAACTAATAATTACGAATATTTTAATGTTTCTTTATAACAAAAAAACTTTGTTTCAAATATTATTTATTGTTACACTACATTAATATTTCTAGAAACATTATTTTAATAGCCTTAATAACACACTAATCTTTCATCGCAACATTACACAATTTGTTTTGATATCGAAAACTCAGCTCTAAAGTAACTACTACAAACGATTTGAACACACTATAAACCAAAGTCAAACTTTCAAAGTAAGGTTTTAATAACTTTTCTAGTAATTTTCTTCCAAAACTTAATTGTGCTCATTAATGAAAACATAAAATATATATGTAAATAGGAATCTCCACTCAGTTTTTCTAGAAAAGTAAAGAAGTTGATGAAGAAATGTTGAGTGAATGATAGTGACATCCCGAATGTGTCTGAGTTAAATTTAGCTTAATCGTTGTGAAAGAAAAGCGTTTATTTTCAGCGATGGGACACTCTTGATTTTGATCGGTGTTTTAGAGATTTTGGGAAATCAAATTATTACGAGAAAGTATAGGGATGGGTTGTGTGAATTTTTCGGACTAAGAGATGATTCGATGAAGTTAATTGTGGCTTTACTACTGGACAAAGGCAGTTACAACTCTATTACAAGTTGGAGAACAAGTTGGATTTATTTTGACAGAAACATGAACCAAGCTTATAAATGTGGTAGTTTGATTTTTCATGTTCTGAAAATGAACTGATTTTAATTAAATAGCAAAGACGTTTATGGTTGAGAGGGTTTTATTTGGGGGGTATCGTTGTTAGGGAGGGGGAGATATAATATGAGGGGATTATATAAACCTGGATTTATTATAATTTGGAAGCGTGCTTATACTAAGGTGAACAATGTTATGTTACCCAAATGTTGAATCGTTTGTCTAAATTGCCAATCTCAGCTATTGTTTAATAATCGACACTAGCCAGATACAATAATCACCAATACAAAAATACCAATCAACCGTAGCACATTTACGAGCAAATAGCGGTCGAACGTGTTACGTGAATGCAAACTATGGCTGACTTCTTTACGTGGCTAATTCATTATTTTGGGGAAATCCGTGCGTGCATTTTCTAATGAAAGCTCTTCGGGGTCACCCGATCCGTCTAAAAAGGATAGCCGACTATTTTTGAAAGACACAGGGAAATCAATTTTAAAAAATCACAGAGTAAAAACAGATATTTTCTTTCCTGTCCCAGCACTGGGTTCTACTGCGCTGGGAAGCTTGGGAATTGGGTGGTCTTTATGAGACATGGGGAAAAGGTTTGCAAGCCGCAACACAACAGTTTAGGATAAAAACGTAAATAACAGGGATGTGAAATACTTAATTCGTCGCAGCATGTCACATATTATTTATTTTTACTCTTCATATTGTCGCATTTTTATTCCAAGTATCCTAAAACTTGAAAGGAGTAGATGTGCATGGTAATATCAGAATGGAATAAAATATTGAAATTTAAAATGTTCTTCTTAAGATTAAATTCTGTTTTGAGAAGAATTCGAAATAACTGTCGTGATAAAAAATAACAGGTCTTAAAATTGCCTTTAAATGTGTAAAGATAAATTTATGGAACGACCACTTTAAAATCATTATTTATTTAAATGTTTAAAAATTTGAAAATATACAAATATTCAAACTGTATAACTCTAGGAAATAGTAATTTTATAATTTAATCTGTTAATGACTTGGATATATAAATAATATATTTAATTTTGAAAGAATTTTAATTTTAAGTAAATCATTCTTTATCTTTGTAGTATTGGCAAAATAATAAAACTTTTAAGGATTCGTGTTATTTAGAATACCCGTGTTAATTATAAGGTATTATAATTATTAAAATGTCTGGAATTACACGATTCCTTCCTTACTGATGTTGACATAGAAGTTTAAGGAACCACAGCTATCCAGTGTTCTCTGTTCAAACAAAAATGATTGAATATTTTAGTGGAACTGAATTCCTACCAATTTATTAAATTTCATCTCATACTATATAATATATAACAGAAAATTTGGTAAATTATAATTCTTAATACAGGAAGGTAAAGAAATACCTTTAATCGTTTAATTCATTAAAAAAAAATTAGAGTGTTCATTTCTACCCTACATTATTTTCAATTTTTACATAACGTTATACTGAGGATTACCAGTAGCTATAATATGTAGTCAAGACACATCATAAAGTATTAAACAATTGATATTAATTCTCCAACACATTTGTCAACTCCCATGAGTAATTAATTTTGTGTTTTCAAAAAAGGTCGAGCTTACATCGAAGAAATATATATGAAGGTCTTCTTGTATTACAAAACTTTTATCCACAAATTTATCAGAAGGTGATAAGCATAGAAACAAATAATATTGAAATAAATTACTCCTTCAAGATAAATAGTTTTGTATTACTTGAAATTAGAAATTGTGATTATCTTATTACCTCGAGTAGATAAACATTTTCATACTAAAAATGTCTTCCCCTTTTTGTTTAAAAAGGGAAACAATAATCAACTAATTTATACGAAAAATAGATAAAATAGTGAAATAAATCTCATATATAGAGTTTTCCCAAATAGAGGGAATGAGAATTAATTGCAATACCTAAGTTAAATGAACACAATTTTTTGAACCTGATTTCTCAAATATAAAATTTCTTTTTATACAAAATAGATTGTATTCTAAATTAATGTCTTTAAAGATATTATTATTACTTTTTTTTGCGGGTAAATTAAATAAACTTAAGTTATTTTAAGTCAAACAATCGATGGTTAACTGTTAATCTCTTTGTTTTTTTACAGGATACATTTTCCAACACACAAATTTCTTTTTGAGAATAATTATGTGTGACAGTCCTTTTTGAAAATGTGGAAAAAAATATTGTCCAAAAGTAACACCCCCATTTCTTTACCAAAAATTATACAAACTTGAAAGCATACAATTTTATGAACGGAGTTATTAATAACTGTCAATAATCGTCATTTATTATTGAATATTATAGTTTAAAAATTCCCCATTGAAAGACCCGTATCTCGTTATTCGAAATTTTCTTTGGGTTAAGGTAAATTGAAAAAACTTAACAATTTTAAGATAAACAATCGATGGTGATTTGTTTCTTTTTTTGTTCTTTTACAGGTTATATAATCCAACACCACATATTACTTACACAAATACACTTTCAAATGTGTGACATACGTTGCATATATAAAATAAATCATGCTGTGTCAGTTTAAATGTTGTACAATGTATAACTTGTAGCCTTTAAAATATCAGTCCCCACACAATCAATATAACAACCCAACAGTTTTATAGGACTAGACATTTATTAGAAACTTGTCACGACAACTGATGGATGGTTTTAATTTCAGTTCAATTTTTAGCTACAAACATTCCAAAAACCAATTGCATTCTGGCGAACGTTCTGCATTAATGTATTTAGCCTCAATTGAGTTTGTTGCTACAATATACAATTGATCAAATTTAGCTTACACAGGACTGTCTCTCTCGGTTCTCCTATATTTTTTATTTTATTTAATAATGCCTTATTTACATAGTATAACACATAACGGCGTGAGGGTGGTATGCTGATCAACAGGCTTCAGCAAACAAAACAAATTTGCATTTGATTTACCATTATTTATAAAGTAATTCTAATGTAACTAAAGAAAATAAACCAATTAGTTTAATTTAGTATTCAGTTTCTTTAAGTTTGGAACTTAAAGAACTGACGATGTAAATTTATTTGTAAACATTAATTTGTTGGAATAAATTTTTTATCGTCAAACTAAGTGTGTTTATTTGAATTATAGACTGTAAACGTCCCACAAACGCTGAACTGATATTGAATAAAAACTTTTAAGTGTGAATGGTTTTGTATTTACTCCAGTATGATACACCTTAACTGGTTAATAATGTACCAACATAAATCTCAATGGTGAATCATTTGGTAGGGAAAATTTAATTTTAATATTTCTAAGTTCTGCAAAACCTCTTATAGTTCATTTAATTAATATGTTACGATTTACACCATACGTTTTAAATATTTGGAGTGTACCGCCTCTAATACTCTATGGTACTGGACGATGATAACTTGATTATTCTATATTTCATAGTTGCAATGAACCAGACTATAATTATATTATAATCACCTAGGACCGCCTTCCATCATTTTTGGTACACGTCCTGTCTAGATACATGTTCAGTCCTCAGTAAAGTTGTGTTTATTATTGTCCTAGTTAGAGTGCATGTTTGTGAATTTACATTTCCATTTTAAACAACTTTGTTACCATATTGTGTGTACATAATTTGTTTTCCAGTGTTTATTGTTGTCAAAATTAGAGTGCAGTTATGTTTACTAGCTCGTGTATATGTTCGAATAAGTGTTAAAACGATTGTGAATATACATTTCCATTTTAAACAACTTTGTTACCATAATGTGTGTAGATAATTTGTTTTACAGTGTTTATTGTTGTCAAAATTAGAGTGCAGTTATGTTTACTAGCTCGTGTATATGTTCGAATAAGTGTTAAAACGATTGTGAATATACATTTCCATTTTAAACAACTTTGTTACCATAATGTGTATAGATAATTGGTTTTCCAGTGTTTATTGTTGTCCTAATTAGAGTGCAGTTATGTTTACAAGCTCGTGTATATTTTCGAATAAGTGTTAAAACGATTGTGAATATACATTTCCATTTTAAACAACTTTGTTACCATAATGTGTATAGATAATTGGTTTTCCAGTGTTTATTGTTGTCCTAATTAGAGTGCAGTTATGTTTACTAGCTCGTGTATATATTCGAATAAGTGTTAAAACGATTGTGAATAATATACATTTCCATTTTAAACAACTTTGTTACCATATTGTGTGTACATAATTTGTTTTACAGTGTTTATTGTTGTCCTAATTAGAGTGCATGTATGTTTACTAGCTCGTGTATGTTTTCAAATAAGTGTAAAAGCATTTCTGAATTTACATTTCCATTTTATACCACTTTGTTACCATATTGTGTGTAGATAATTTGTTTTACAGTGTTTATTGTTGTCAAAATTAGAGTGCAGTTATGTTTACTGGACATAACTCGTGTATGTTCGAATAAGTGTAAACACGTTTGTGAATCTACATTTCCATTTTAAACAACTTTGTTACCATATTGTGTGTAGATATTTTGTTTTACAGTGTTTATTGTTGTCCTAATTAGAGTGCATGTATGTTTACTAGCTCGTGTATGTTTTCAAATAAGTGTAAAAGTATTTCTGATTTTACATTTCCATTTTATACCACTTTGTTACCATATTGTGTGTAGATAATTTGTTTTACAGTGTTTATTGTTGTCAAAATTAGAGTGCAGTTATGTTTACTGGACATAACTCGTGTATATGTTCGAATAAATGTAAACACGTTTGTGAATCTACATTTCCATTTTAAACAATGTTGTTATAATTTAGTGTGTAGATAATTTGTTTTACACGATGTAACCTATATTTTTCATGACAGATAGTGGATGTACCAGCAGGGGACTTGTGCTTGTTGCTTCTTTCAGACAAAGAATGATTATTAATATTCTAAGCTGAGACGTTTCCACAGACACAAAATAAATTACTTTGTATTCTATAGGTATGTTAAATGGATTTCCCCATGTAGTGGTTTTTCTCTTCTTTTTTTTCGACTCCACTTTAAAAAATCCTATCCCCGTATATTCTTTTTTTAATGGGTTTACCATTTTTTATTATTATTTAAAAAAAGTATTGAATGTTTAACTCTTGTTACTTAGGTATTAAAATAAATCAGAAAAATAAAAAAATTTCCGGGCTTTAGAATTTAACAACGTTACAGAAAAAACATTATAGGTTTGTACTGTAATCTATCCTTTACCTTATCTTTTTTTGCAATACTAGGAGTGTTTTTATTTCATTTTTTATTTTAACGATGTTGTTGTTAAAAACGATATTACCCTGACAAATTTTAAAGTACTGTTATTAATTAATTAAAAATGATTTTTATTTATGTTTTATTTATGTTGCATACTCTAACTATGCAATATAAAAGTTGTAGAATTATTTGTTTAATCTTCCATTAATTCGTACATAGAAGTTTTTAGCTGTAATATTTTGATGAATATATTAAAGTTAAAGTACCTTATTTTCCGTCAGACATGCCAATATTTATCTAGATGGATAACAGGTTTCGACATCGGATCTAAGACATCATTTTTGAGATGTAGGCCAGATGTTGTTGTTTTGTTCCTTAGTTATGTTTCTATTTAATGTGTTTTTAAAACATAAATTTGCTGTATCCTAAGAAGAAGTTCTTTCTTTGTATTATATATAGAATGACATTTCTTATTTGTACTGCAGCTTTGCTGTTATATATATATATATATATATATATATATATATATATATATATATATATATATATATATATATATAATCATGTTGTTCAGTCAATCAAAGGAGCGTCGTCTGGCACTTACTACTTGTTAACATACATTACATATTACAACTTATAAATAATGACACATTGACACACTGAATACGATTATATTTGTACATTTATACGAACTGTGTTGAGACGATTAGTTGTTAATTAAAAACTGAAAAATTTAAAAACTGATGTTGGTATCGCTGCACAAGAGTATGTAGCGAGCGATAACTGATAACCAACTCAATAATCAACAGACGATGACGGTTTAACCGTCGAAACGTTATCCAACTGGATAAACATTGGATTGTCTGTCGGAAAATAAGGTAATTAATATATTGATTGAAATTTCAATCTAGGAGGCCACATCTACATTATGTGTAAGTATCATAATATTGTACAGGAAATATTTGTAGCCCAGTGACACATATACTTTGTTATAAACGTCGGCGGTAATACCAAACGTCATGTAATAAAACCTTAAGAGTCAATCAGTTTTTAAGGATGTCTTTATTATTCTGAATTTGTTAAATATTCAATTCATAAATAATATTTAAATTTTTTAATTTAATTTACTTGTTTGTTTAAATTATATTTTTAATAATATAAAAAAGTTAAATAGTTTTGAAGTCTAAAACAACTAAAAGAATAAAAAAATTGAAATTAGAACGACAACAAGAAATACTTGGTGTTGATTTTCATTAGTTGTTTTTAAATTAAACACTTTTTAATTAAATAGAAATTAAACTTTCTTACAAACATGTCTTCTGAAAGTAAAAATAAGTCAACTGCTAAATAGATAATTGAAACCCAAAAAACTTTCAAAATATTACACATTAGAAACCATGATATATACTTCCCCCCAATAATTGAATGATATTATGTTTACCTAAACTGTAATTGACCTATAGTGTAATAATACATTTCGACAAACTATGTATAATCCAGAGTTCCAACAAACAAGGAACTGAAATATACTTTCGATTTGAACACAAAGGTTTATTTCCATACAGTAAAAACCTAAACTCTTATAATGAACATTTGGTCAATTTATTGTTGACCTCAAGTCGGACAACAATTTGTTCAGAGAAAGAAAACCAATAAAAAAATAAGAGATTTTAAACATCAAAACAATATTTAAAATTAGAACTCTGTTATATAAGCAGTATTTTTAATTTTTGATTGAAACAAGAATTGAAGGAGTGGTAAAAAAAATTATATATATAAAAAAATACAAATTTATATTACAGAATCTAAATGTACAAAAATATATTAAAGGGAATAATAATAATAAAGCTTTACACCTACTGTTAATTAGTGATCGTTATTGATCATGTATAAGAGAGAAATTACACTGTTTGGACAGCTAGGAATAATTAATTATAATGTTAAAACATGTGATATATTTGATAATAAATACAATTTTACAAAATATGTATAATACAAAAGTTCTAACAAACAAGAAACAAAAGAGTAATTTCAAAGTTGATATAGTTTTATATAATAATAAATTGTCCAAATTTATATAAAATGGTCTCACTTTTTAGTGTTTTAAATATACATTTTTAATTCACTAAAATATATTTTTAATTGATCTTAATATCAGTCCATAATTTCCTGTTAATATATATATATATATATATATATATATATATATATATATATATATATAATATTCAAACCTAATCACATTTAACTAGACGTGAAAAACGTGCCAAGAATACAGAAGACACTGTGTTGTGGAATATTTTTATACATGTCAAACATCGTGACACATACGTGAAGGGTGAAATAATAACCTCTTCTACGTTAGCTAACTATGTAAATTTACAGGAAAATGTGATTTTTAGTAGACAAAATAAAATTTTGATATAAATATATTTCGTCACAACATAAAGATCCATCTGGTAAATTTGCTTGCTATGTTATATTCTTATGTGGAGCCTTATGTTTATGGGGGGGGGGGGGGGAGGGTAAAGTTTTAAAGTCATTTCGTCAATTTCCCTTTGTAAACGTACTCAATTTTCTGCATGGTTGCTTGACATATTATACTTTCTACTAAATAATACGAATTGCTCTATACCAATTTCAAATGTAGTGTTGGTGTGTAGGCTATATTGCAAGAGTTCACATTTCAAGGAAATTCTCAAAGGAAAGCTGATAGAAGGACAAATGTTTCAGGACGTATTCTAGTTACAATAATTGTGAATATATATTGCTCCTTATATTTCAAATCCTATTCATGTTTGATTACAAATATATAATAAATATTTAGAAACATAATATATATATATATATATATATATATGATATGAGTACGATATATATATCAATCATTCTAATATATACATAATTTATTACATACTTATGTTTCACACTTTTGGTTTTATAATATAAAATATAAAAATAGTTAGGGGTACTCTGGAGATTGTTTCTCCAGATGATCTATGCAACTTGCTTTGAAATTTGCCACACGAATTTTCTATAGTTCAACGATATAATATCTACATTATTTTTTTACAAAACGTCTAACATAAAAGTATAAAACCTTTTTGTTATGGAAGTTTTCATACAAAATATAGAAGTTTGTTCCTTGTAATTTCTGTAGTTTAACGATGTACAATAAAAATAATTTCTATAAAACTTTTAAACCTACCTTTCTAAACTTTTAAAATACATGTTGTTGTGATTATCTGTTATCCCCCAGTAAAAGCCATCTTTGTAGTATGTGATTATTGAATGTAACATTTTCTTTCTTTTGTTATTTAAATGTTTCTATGTTGTATTGAAATTAAGTGTTGTGATTATCTGTTATCCCCCAGTAAAAGCCATCTTTGTAGTATGTGATTATTGAATGTAACATTTTCTTTCTTTTGTTATTTAAATGTTTCTATGTTGTATTGAAATTAAGGAGGTGTGTGTCTTACTACGTACTTTGTTTATTTTTGTTTAAAAAACAAACCAACCTCTCGGTCATTCCCTTATAATAAAAAGAAAAAATAGCATAAAATCAAGGACCTTGAATACATTAATAGCGTCAAATTTGTAAAAGAACAAGAGTTGGTCAAAAGAGATCTGATAGGAAATATGAAAGGGTTTTACTCAAGATTTCACGAAAAAAAATTGTAAATTCAACTAACTTCGTTCTACATCAGCCAAGCTCGTTCTCACTAGAATTACCTGCTACACATATTAATTTCTCGTTGTCCAAGGCGAAAACCTTGTGGTATTCATTTCCTTAAAGAAAAATAAAAGTGCAAAGTACTTCGTTAGTAATTCAAAGTACAGAATCCAGCTCTCGAGTAATCTGGTGTGAAGAGAATAAGAGTTTGTCAAAGTAACCTGATAGGAAAATGAAAGAGAGATATATAACCCAAGACTACATGTTTGAAGACAGGTGTTAATCTAGCAAAGTTACCTCGGGATTGCAACACCCTTACTCACTATAAATGTGTCTGGGGGAGATATATACACAACATACTCACATACACACATCACTGATTTAAAATTTGAAATACAATTTAGTTAATGACTCGACCTCGTCCTAACAAATAAAACAGCAGGCCATTCTATCTCTTTTTATTATGAAACTCAATGAAAGCCCTCATCGAAAATCGAGTGGGATCGCTATGCCAATGTTTAAACTGAAGACAAATTATACTGTCAAGTAATCACTCTACCTGATTATCATATAAAATTCTGATCTCGTTGTAATACAAACAAAGTCTCTCATACATGGAGTAATAACAGGAAATTACTAGTGGGTAAAAACAAAATGGGTTTCTGCGTATGAAGAAATGTTATTTGTGGTAAATGATAAATAAAGTAAATTTATAATGATTTAGTATATAAAATTTGGGATTTAGAAACATTTCGATATCTTAAAATAGAACTTATTCGTAATGAATAGTCTCTTTTTGGTGAGACCAAATTGTGATGGTGGATTAATTAAAGTTGATGAAAATTTCAGAATAAAACATGTCTCAAACTTTAATTTAATTACCTTTAGTCAGGCCAAAGTTTCTTTACCTACTGACTCTGTAATTAGTAATGCACAGTTAAATTCATTAAAACTTATTGATTGTTTGGATTGCATTGCCTTCATGTAATTTATTTACTATTTTATGCTTAAACTCATATTTCTTCGTATTGAACTTACATATATCTGTGCCACTAAAATTCAAAAGTTTAAATAAATATAAAACATGTTCTAAAAGTTTCAATACTTCAGGATATTTAATTTTGTTTGTGAACAATAGATTTCGGTAGTTGAAGCATTATTCGAGGTAATAACATTTGAGTTCATTTATTTCGCTATGGACGGACGTCCTGCAGAAGAATTTGGTAAAATCTTCAATGTAGGCATAGGTCGAGTATACCTAATTGTAAATATCTTTGTTAGTGGAACACATTGCCACCAACCTGAATCCAAAAGGACGAGCCATTCGGAATTGGCTGCCCCCATAGTTTATTTGCCTATAGTCTAACTCACAAAGCAATTAACGCTCAACAAGGACTAATAACGTAAGTTTATAATTTGTTCAGTACCGATACATTGATTTTATATACTTCAAAAATAAAACCAACAGACATTAGATCTTTTATAGTTTTTACCTTAAGTTTATTTGAGTGATTGCATTCGGGTTTTTAGCAATGTGTTCTACTAACAAAGAGCTATAAAATTTCAACCAGTACTTACTTTAAAATATTTCCCCAATTTATTCTGCGGGACGTCTCCCAACAGAGAAATATGACAGTTAAGTTTGCCAAAGTGTTGTTAACTTCAGTAATTGTGTAACCCTAGAAATTTACTCTTGTATGTTTATTTAGCAACAAAATATCCTCAAGTATCGAGATTTTTTGAAGACTAAGTATATAAATTTAGGAAAATATTATTCAACAACTTATAACACGTATTGTTTATATTTTATAGCTAATCCTATTATTTAATAATATTCTATGAATTGTTTGTATATAAAATAATTATTCTGTTTTAAAATTTCCAACACATAATTAGTATAAACAAAGTATTGTGTATAATAGAAAAGTAAACTTTTAGATTATTGCGAATATGGAGTTAAAATGATTTAGATTATAAGCTTCCAAAATGTCAACAAAATAAATTTTCAACTGCATTTCTACGATATTTATATTAATTTTTTTGAGTATAGTTCGTTGTTATCAAATCCTTATATTTCTCTCTTCAATAATTAAAAACAGAACTTATAATTTTAGATTTATTTATTTAGGTCCTGTGAAAAAAACAGAGATTCTTTGGAGTTAAGACATTAACTATTAACAACAAGTTAACTGTTAACTGTACAGTTAACAAAAACTGTACAAACAATAGTTTGAACAGTTTGAGACAGGTTTATTATTATTAAGACTGGGGAGAGTGTTTTATAAAACCTCCTTCACTGCGACCTAGTTAGATCTTTTGTGCCCCCCTCTTGTTGGACTCAGGAGAGATCTATGTCTTTGAAAAAATTGATCAAACCCTTGGTCGGGAGGTTTTGTAATTCTTCTTCCGAAATGAAGAGATTTTTGTCTTTTTTGGCATAAGGCCGGGCACTCCATGATGATGTGTTCCATGCGTTCCACCTCTTCACCACAGTACCTGCAAGTATCATCGTCCACCAGGCCCATCTTATTTAAGTGATACCTGCAATGGATATGTCCTGTTAGTATATCACAGAGGAGTTTAAGCTCTCTTCTGCTTAGGTTTAGCACTTCCTTCCCTCTCTTTTTTTTTAGGGCTAAGGAACTTCTTGGAATTTATAAGACCCGGCAATGTATTCCAGGTTCTGTTGATTACTTTGTTGGCCCAGGTGGTATTAACCTCCTGGTAGTCCCTAGGGCCAAATCCATACATAGGAGATGGCCCTGTAAAGGGTTTAGATGCACCAAGTTTAGCTTGCTGATCTGCTTCCTCGTTGCCTGCTATTCTGAGACAGGTTTTATCTGTTCCTTGAACCAATTCTTTATTCAGTCTTTTTACACCTATGTTTGTTTGAAGATTTCATTGTCGTTAAAAATGTTTAGAGAATTTTATTGAATTTAAAAGATGTTCAAAACCTTTAAAAGATTGTCTAAAATAAAAATAGACCTTTTGTCGTCACCTTTATTTTGGCAGGATTAAACATACATTTTATAAAGTATTTATGTGGAAATGTATTAGCGAAGCTATACTTTTATGAATTTTTACACCAAAAATACTATGAGGAGAGAAACACCAGTAATTTATACTGGTGATTTGAATATCATATTTCGTCAATAATGATATTTTACAGTAGAGGAAACTGGTAGATGAGACATACACATATACAAGTTAGAGTTTACTTATAATATCAATATACTTGCGTACAGCAGGAGTGTCTGTGTTAAGTCGTGCATACTTGATCATATTACCCCAACTCTGGCAACGTACGTAACTTAGTTAAGCTTTGAAGTATTCCTTCTCGTCTTTATTACAAACTTTTATAGCATTAAAATAACAAGGGAAACTTTCTAATCATAAAATGTCGTTAACACTTACAAATTTAATTGTATTTGGAGTTTATAAAGAATTGGAATAAACATTATCTCCTGATAATCGTCTTAATCATAATAGAAGGGAGCAAAAATCCAAAAATGTTTTTTTCAAACTTTGAAAATTCGAATTTTGTTTGCATTCCCACAAAGAAATATTTCTTTCATAATTAAAATATATAGTTTTTAATTATACAATCCCTTTGAACCAATCAACCCTGGGAGAAATTTTTTCATTTATTTATATTTAACAAAATGAAGATTTTACTGGACAAAAATCCCCTAGACACGAAATTTTTTGAAAAGTTAGGTTTCGGGGTTACTTTAATGGGAAAAAAATCGAGCTTACCGTTGGGGGAGTGGGGGGTAGTGGTGTTAAAAGTTAGGACAAAACGCTTTTGTAAATATCTCAAAAACTAAGCAAAATATCAAAAAACGTCTAACACAAAAGCAGTTGACTAAATTTCCCATAAAAATGGTCCTTTGTAATTCTATCGTTAGATGCACTGGGATAGAAATATGAGCTCTCAAAGTTGAGACACAATTTCTTTGCAATTGTCGTTTTCAGGCATTTATACGAAAAAAAAACTTGCATTTTTTGAGTTTAGGTAGATTTTTGTTTAGTAAAAAGCGCTAAATATGTTTATGTAAGTGTTTTTACATGTAATACTAAGTATTTGGTTATAAATTAATTGATGCATGTATATATTTATGCATACACACACACACACACACACACACACACACACACACACACACATATATATATATACTACAACTACAAAAACCTGCATTTTTAACGAAAGCGTTTTTAGTTGTACACATGTACTGTATATACACACACATATTATTATTTATTTAATATTATACTATTAACATGATTAATTAATATTATTATTGAATATATTAATGTAAATACCATGAATATAACAATAGTCATTAAGAATTAATAACAAAATAAATACTTATATAAAACAATTACATAGTTTTCAAGAGCCTATTTTTAAAATTTGAAGAATATGTTTTCTTCTATGGGTATTTAACATAATATATAAGTATGCTCGCCATTACAGTTTTATCTTTGAAATTATTAATTACAAAAATTTGTATGTATGAAACCGGAAAGAAAACAACAATGAAAATAAAAAAGTGACAATGTACCCTTTCTGAGATAAGTCAGAAATTATTATTTTTTAGTATTAAAATTAAGTATATGGGATGAAATTTTGTGTGTAAAATAGTATTTTTCTTTTTATGAGTTAAACAAAAATAGAAATTACTAGAATATATTTTTTTAATGTACACCGTTTATGTTCTAATGTTATGACAAATATAAATAGGGTACAATAATTGTTCTTGTTTGTATTATAAAGATAAATGTCCCGTACTATGAATGAAATGTTTAAAATAATGCTATCAGTTTATTAATTCTCTTTTTAAAATATCGTCATAAAACTCGAAGAGAAAAATAATAAATTCTTCTAAAACTTAGCAAACCGGTCTTTTGGCACGAAAACGATATTTTTAGAAGGGAAAATATATAATTTATTTCGTCACAACATAAAATAAAAGATGGATTAAGGTTAATATTGTCTCAGTTGTTAGTAGCAAACGTGTAAATATAATTATATTATTGGGAAAATGAACCTAGTTAACTAAATAAAATCATAAAACATGGATACAAATATTTCACGAAAAATCTGTGAGATGAAATCATAAAACAGTGAATCTTTTTCACAATAATAGTTTCTAAAATATTTTTAAAAAATTTCCAACCTACATCCTATTAGCTCTTCACTTAAAACTTCATGGAGTAATTTTCTAAAGTGCCTCTTGACAGATGAATATCTCAAGACAAATAATTTAATCATTATAAGTTGCTTTACAAAAGTTACTAAAGTAGTCCTGTAATGTAGATTGCTTGCAAGAGTTTGTATTCATGGTATATTCTACGGGAAACCTCACTATCTGGGATAAATAATTACATTAAAACGTATACTATATAAATTATTTTTGTGACTAGATTGCTTCATATATTTATCTCATATTTCTTGCTCAAATTATATTGTTAAATCATTTATAAAGTTTAACGTCAATATAGTGTTATAAAAATTCAAATACTTGTCGTTTTAAAATATACAATTATAAATACACAAACATATACACACAAGTAAATAAACGCTATGAAACAAGACTAAAAAAGTAATCAACAAATTCCTGATAGAGTAATTTTTTAATTTAAAGTTGTATTAACTGTACTCCTTGTAATTTTTGTTTTGTTTTTTTTTACTTAAAGTTGGGATTAAGTGGCTCATGTATCGAATATTAACAAATAGAGGCAAATATATTTCATAAAAATGTGAACGGAATTTAAAAGTTAATGAATATAAAGCCCTATTGAACTTTTTTTAAATTCTACATATAATGGATAAACTGATGCCACAAGTTTACTTATACAATCAAGATATATAACAAACTGCAAATATAAATATATGCAAAACTAATATTCAATTCATTATGTAACTAACATTGAAAATACAAAACTTTGTTTCTTACGAATAATTTTGATATTGGTTTGAAACAAAATAATGCGCATCAATTCAGTATTAGGCCCATCCAAAAATACAATACAATTCAATTTGTTGATTCTCTACCATATTTTATAGTCAAAACATTATAATTTTTAAATGCAACATTAGTTTGTATAACATTTTAAATACTAAAGTATAAAACATTTATTACTGTAAGGACAATAATTGAGAACAAAGAAATGTATTCAAATACTTTGGTTAGTATTTGTTTAAGATATATTTTAAATTCTTATAACTTTATATATTCTAATAAAACACATAATATCCCATTTATAAGAAAAAGAGCCTTGGAATCTTGAATTTTATTACCTGGTCACTGAATAGAACACAAAAAGCGTTTGAAGATAAAGAATAGAATCATTATTTGTATGGTCTCAACACGTCAGTGGGGAAGTTATCTTGAAATTGAGTCAAGTGGGAAGAGTTCATGGGGTGATGGATGTGGTCAATGTGATATATGTGTTCAATAAACAGATTGAGGATAAAACCTGTGTATTGGAATAATTGATATTTTAGAATGGAAAATTTAAATATTGAATATTTTGGACTTTATTTTACGAAACCTGGTAACGAATGGAAATAATTAAAATCAATTTCAAGATAAAAATATATTTTTAAAAGAGTTGCTTGTTGTTTTACACGAAACAATTCAATAA